>KK112072.1:283676-387930 GCA_000611955.2 Stegodyphus mimosarum | reverse complement strand
AAACTTATCCTCCCACTGGTAGAATTTGCATTTTTTACGCGCGCTATCAAATTTAAATATTCTGGCACTTACAATTAGGGGAATGACGGCTTATAGGAAAGTAACTTAAAATTAAATTTAACTGGTTATTTAAAATAAATATAAATCCCTACAACCTTATACACGTCTCCTTTTAAAGGGCAACTAGAAATTTGAGGACGCAATCACCAAATCCTGCTGGTGAAAAAGGATCATCGTCCACCTTTTTAGTTCGGGCGCCACTGCAGAGGCATTTGGATTTTGGATTTTTGATACGGAAGACGTGAAAAATGAGCACTATCCTCACTCGGACTCGAACCTGGAACCTCTCGAATGCACGCCGAGTGTGCTACCGTTACACCACGAAGACATGCAAAAAGGAGGGAGAAAATGCTTTATAACTGCTCTTAAAGTCATAACATGCAGATGTAACTCTTAAATATCCGTGAATTCAAATCTGGCTGATAGACTTTGACATGACGTTTGACCATTTTTGATCTGTAGAAAAATTACTAAGCACTATTCACATGGTATTTGACTACCCCTGTTCTAATCAAATCAAACAGAATAAGAAATTTAGACAGTATTATAAGACAATTTTCACACTTTTTGTGAATTTGTAACAGTGAATACTTAACAATTCGACTGC
The DNA here is from genome assembly GCA_000611955.2 of Stegodyphus mimosarum. Lineage (NCBI taxonomy): Eukaryota > Metazoa > Arthropoda > Arachnida > Araneae > Eresidae > Stegodyphus > Stegodyphus mimosarum. The sequence continues at coordinate 387,263 of KK112072.1, read as the reverse complement.
AAGTTATCCCATTTAAATAATCCAAAGCATAATGAACAGTTCAAGTTATATATTTGATTGATAGTCTACCCATCAACTGTAATCGACATTTGGGAAGTGAACTAATTGATGACTTCTGCTTTCATTGCACACAGAAATGTTCCGAGATCAGTTTTGGTTCACTACTCATTTCTGTCAATGTTCTTGACCTACCTAATCCATCAAGCAGCTGCTAGCATGTTACATACTTCTTGTCTGTTACACCGCGAAGGAACAGTTATGCATTTCACCACACACGCACACACATATTTCTTCCTAATGGGCGAATATAATAAGCATGTAGCCAATAAGGTATGACCAAGAATTGCTCTTATAATATGAAGCATTCTATTACAGAGGTGAGGAGGGCTGTCGAACAGACATATGTGTAATAATCAGATTTTATATTACGCTTAAAGTGAAGTTTTTTCATTTACATACATATACACATTTCGAGAGCATTTAGGCTAATGTTCGTTTGGTCTAAAAATATTTAAAATAGCTTATCTTAAGAGTTTCCGATGGACAGTCTCGAGTACTGGGGACAATTTTGTGTGTGTGTGCGTGTGTGTACACTGTACGCTGTTGCCATTGCTCAGTTTGAAATCGTTGAGATTGTTAATCAAAAAATTCGTTAAAGTTCTAAAATTTAAAATATAAGATGAAATATTTAAAAACAGCATAGCTTTAGAATTTCGGATAGCCAGTCTCGCGCTCTTCAGATAAAAGTATTTTTTCCGTACAATTTTGCCGTTGCTTGCTTTGAAATATTTGCGTTTTTTAATCAAAAATTCGTTGAAGTGTTACAAAATATCAAATTGATCATAAAACAAATTTCAAATTCCAAATTAGGGATCCCAGATGCCCATATTCGGTGGAAGATTACGTTATTCAAAATTTGATGGCTTTAGGATCATCCATAGTTTCAAATAATTTTAACAATGTGCCTAAACCGCATTTGATGTTATTATCGCTTTCAACAAATATTCCAAATTTCAAAACGGATCAATATATAAATTTACGTATATCTTCGGCAATCTTAAATTTTAAAAATGTCTAATTTTTTTAAAGTATGCTTAGAAATACATCTACTTTAAGACGATGGTAAAAATTTTATAGCTCATAATCCAAAATGTTTTTCGAAAAATTTATAAAAATTATATAAAAATACGAATTTAAAAAATAAATCATAAAAAATGGGCGAATTTTATTTGGAATAAACCTAAATTTTGAAATGTGAAAGGAAGAATCAAATACGTTTAATAAAAAAGGATATATTAATAAATATATACCAAATTCAATTAACATGGAGGAGCTAAACTTTTGAGAGATAAATGTTTAAGAACTACTCATGTGATTTTTACAGAACTTGGCACTTTGGTATAATTTGAGTCATAGAATCGAAATATGGAAGAAAATTGGCATACCATTTCAGAAAAAGTCCGATTTTGTGTCAAAATACCTATATTAGAACAATGCTATATATAAATCACATACATATCCTAAGTCGAGGTTTTGTGCCATGAAAAACGCAATCTGAATTTCGTGAATCCACCCAGTAGAACGGGAGATATAGAACTCCCCCCCTTTTTTCGCAGTTTACTTTGCATTGCGTTTTAACATAGATAGTAGTATATAGGGGTACTTACGGATTATGTTTTTTCATACTAAGAGGAGCTGCACGAGTACTTTGTGCAGAATTTTCAAACTGTGAAATGTTTCTTTTGTGAAAATAAATTTTATCAAACTATCGTCATTTCTGTGTGCATTCAATCCTTTGCCAAATCTCACACGCAGCAGTAATTGTTATTTTTCTTAGCAAAAGCGGGCGCGCTCTTGTGTTAAAGGATGTCTACTCACATGATTCTGAGATACGTTAACAAATGTGATAAAAACAGATCAAGATTTTATTTCTATTCATATATTTGAAATTACAACAGCAGTGGCTTCCTTGGAAATATTGCCTTTTTCTTTTAGCAGCTAAATTCTACCTGCAGTCCAAAAGCTAAATGCTGAAACAAATTATGACATTAAAACAAACGCGATTTCCAGGGAAATTAATCTAAAATGTTTGCGACTTTATATCTAAAATAACTTAGGGAAACATTATATACAAATTGTATCACTACACCGGTGATAAACTTTTAGAAGAGATAGAGTACAGCTAGACTATGGAAAATCACATAGAAATGCATTGTCGGAAACGCTTTCCTGGCGCGGTAGTGATGACACAAAACGCAAGAAAGGAAGGACACAAACAGTGAAACAAAATGTGTTTTATGATGGTTAGTATAGCAGAAACTTACAAATAAGAACAAAAACAAACAACGATCGTCATTAGAGAAGGTGTTCGAAATTACGATCCCGGACCGAGATGCGAAACTCTAATCTGGCGCATGGATGATGCATGACGGTTACGGCCGAAAACATCGCGGAGAAAACAACGCAAGGTGAAAACGCCGTGGTACAAAACATCGTGGGAGTAAATAAAGTAAAGAGAAAACATCGCAGCTCTAAAGCATGGTGGTATAAAATATCGTGGTCGAAAATAAAGCGGTTCAAAAACTTCGCAGTTTAAAAACATCTTCGCCAAAAATATCGTGGTAAAAAATAAAGTATCTACAAATGATCGCATGACGATAATACCGCACACATGCGTTTTTCAAATCCCATACTTACATATTTATGCAACTGATTTTCCTCAAAACTAACAAAATGACATCCAAAAATTGATTGTACGCTATACGTGAAAATGTTAACGACACTTTAAGAATAAACGGAAACAAAACAAAATATAATTTTCAGTAAAACAATATCAGATTAACAAATGTGAAGGAAAATAATTTGATAATTAACTAAGCAATTTTTATAGAGGTAACCTTATGCAGTTATTTATCTTCCTTTTTCTAAACATTTTTAGGCTGTATTTTTCATAAAAATTATCAATAAAACTTTATAAAAAAGGTTAATTTATTATTGACCTTTGTTAATTAACTATACAAATTTAATATTCTATTAAGTTCTATAAGTTGCGTTAATTTTCTACTCATTTTTTTTCAGTAAAAATTTATTATTTTATTCAAAAATATGAAATATGAAGGGAAAGAATCCTTCTTTCCTTCTTGAGCTCCCAAATCATTATGCGAGCATACATTTAGAACTTTTAAAACCTGAAAACGCATGTGTGCAATGTTATCGTCATGCGGTGATTTCTAGGTACTTTATTTTTTACCACGATATTTTCGGCGATGAAGTTTTTGAACCGCTTTATTTTCAACCACGATATTTTGCACCACGATGTTTTAGAACTGCGTTCTTTTCTCTTTGCTTTCTTTTCTCCCACGATGTTTTGTACAACGACGTTTTTGCCTTGCGTTGTTTTCTCCGCGACGTTTTCGTCCGCGATGTTTTCGGCGGACACGATGCATGACGCACGGTTCCTGCATCACAGTCCTCGTCGAAATTTCGAACGCCTTCTTCGATGATGATCTTTTGCTCTTTATGTTGTTTTTTTTTGTTTTTGTTTTACTCCGAATAATAAACATGTTTTCTCACCCTCTTCGTGTCCTTTCTTTCTTGACTTTTGTGTCGTCATTACCGCGCCAGGAAAGCGTTTCCGACCATGCATTCCTACGTGACTTCCCACCGTCTAGGTGTACTCTATCTCTCCTGAAAGTTTGTCACTGCTCTACTGATACACCTTTGCATATATCTGTATCCACAGCATTTTGAATCATATATCTCTCAACATCCTGTAACATGTAACTTATTCTACACCTACGTATCCTATATTCATAAGTATGTGTACGTCACCCCATACATCCCATGTTCCTGCGTAACATGCATTTAGGCATCTAAATATATATGTATCTTCTGCACAGTCTATCTGTAGCCACCGTATGTTCTTATATATCATGTATCTAGGCAATAGATAAAGGTGGACGTGGTGCTATACCGATTAATCGTATTGGTAGAGGGGTGATGCCCACGTCCTCCGTCGTATGTCGCATGCAGTGATACACCCTGTATAGAATTCGGTTTCATTAAAAAGGGATGATGATGCTTTGCAGAATATTAACAGCAATAAACATTGTAGCTATAAACAATGCTGTTTCTATTAAGAAATCGTTTTTTACCAAAATATTTCTTCATTTTTCAAGCATTTAAAAATTTTCGATAAATTTAATTTTGACAATTTTTTTACCTGAAAGTGTTTAGCTTCAAAAATTTAATTTCTTCAGTAATTCCTAAGCACTACAGATTGTAGATCCTTATTGTCCCCCTTAGCTTAGTTTTCTTTTGTTTCTTTTATATGCTTCACATATACTGTTCTCAATTAAACTTCACGCTTTTAAGGTATTTTCAAGAATTTAACATCCTCGAACTACACATTCTCACTCTTTGTGCTTACTCTCAAAATAACCAACCCAAGCAAGGCAGGAAAAATTAATCTTACTTTCCCATCAGTTTCCTCAGACATAAGCTATATTATCATAAGGTGTTTCAAGATTTCTGGCAAAGTGGGCGTGACTTTTACAAGAATACAGCGTGAGCAAGTGCGTTTTCATCGCCCAATTAACGCGAAGTGCTTGTCACAAACACAACAAGTTACAGCTAATTAACTGCACGCAGCAGACCTAGACCTTATTTCAGATTCCGCCCGCGTCAAAACGCCGCATCAATTTTTAACCGTAACGTTCTTTTGCTTTCGCTTTCTCAAGCCCACCGCCTCTTTCCTGAGCAATTTGAATATCAAATTTTAGCGGGGAACGTATTTCGAGTTCATTAATATGCCCCACATGACTTCAACCCTTAAAATTAGGTTCTTAATCTTTCCCACTTTCTTCCTTCACACTATGCTGTGTGTCAAGATGCAGGAAAGCTAAGTGGTTTTTCTTGAGCAGAATTTATTTTTAGGTTTATTACAACGATGAATCTTCGTGACGGTTCTAACTTTTACTGTTGCCACTGAGTAATTTTAATATTAATAACGCTCTTTCGGATTCAAATTTCATCAGCAAAAATAACGTCCACCAGTGGCAGAGAGAATGAACTTGAGGAATACTGATAATGCGAACTAGGTTCTCCAGAACGCATTGCTGAGCGGGTTGATTTCAGGAGGTTTTTCAGGACTTCTGTCAGGACATATCATCATAAAACATGAGTGCGTTTCCTTTAGAAATAAAGCTATTAATTTATTTAGGCAGATTTCCGACTTTGTTTAATTGGGAGCATTGTCTTAATTAATGATTTCAATAGAATTCGTTACTGCAGTAGGCAGTTTAAGAAACTAGCGTTTGATATAATGTCAAAACAGTCAAAAAGAAAAGATGTTTCAGAACAAAATAAGCTGCCCAATCGGTATAGTGGCTAGAGCCGCTGACTGGCGTGCTGAAGGACCCGGGTTCGAATCCCGGAGAAGGCATGGATGCTTGTAAATCTATAGTGTCCGTGCGGCATGGGGCACTCTAAATAAGCTGCGCTCCTAGAGTCTTCTCGAGAGGTTGAAGGTAGAGGAAGAGGGGTGGGAGATCCTCAGAACCGCCCCTCCGGGGTGCTCTCCATCAAAATTCGGGGCGAAACTGAGCTAAATCGCACTGTCACCTGTAAGGTGCTAAAGGCTGTTGCCAACGACAGGCGTAAACTTTCGCTCTTTGCCACGATAAATTTAGCTTGGTTAGATTGAATACAGGTCAGATAAGTGAGCATTAGCAACAACAACAGAGCAAAATAAAATTTTCCAAGGAATTAACTCTTTGAAGAGCGATGGTTACCTACAGTAACCACCTTTAATATTAAACGTCTTACTCACTCGTGTGAGTGGTTTTCAAGACTGGCCGTTTCTGAAGTTCCCTTGTAGCTCACTAGATGGCAATCAAGAAACATAAGCCAATCAAGAATCCTAAGCCAGTAGTTGATGCAGAAATTCGTCTTCAAGAAAATAAGCATCAGCCATTGAAGACATCACGACGATGTGCACTCTGCAGTACCAAGAAAAGCCTGTAAGAACAGTGTGGGAATGCAGCACATGTAAAGTTGCACTCTGCTTGAAAAAGGAAACCTGTTTCCTTAAGTACTATAGAGACTGATTTATAGGGATGTGATCTGTGGGCGGTGGTTACTGACACTGACCACCAGAAGAGGTCATTTTTTCACGCGTCTTGGACAAAATATGTGCAAGTGTCACAAGTCATTGTAATATCTGATATAGTAAATAAAACAAGAGTTTGGCTAAAAAAGTTAATTGCTTTTTCCCCCTCAGAGCTCGTAGAGCATTCCTCCCGTGTGTGTTTCTAATGTGATGGTTAGCACATCCAACAAGCAATATGGATATGGATATGGCGAAGTATGGTACACATCCATTTTTTAAACATAGGCAAAGTGGGTATTGTCCAGCCGCACTAATTATCCAGATAATTACACTTCACAGGCTCAACAAACGCCCCGCCAAACGTTGCTATGTTACCAGGCATTACTGTGTTCTAGGCTGTGTTGCATAGATCCGTGCCTCTTGTGGACAAGAAGTTCATTGCACTTATGGTTCCATTTTTGAGATGTCTGCTTTTGATAGCATAGCTTCAAAAGGATTTATTTCGCTTTCTAATTTTGGAAGCTTTATATAATGTTCAGCTATGAAGGAACACTTAAATAAGTAGTGTCTAGAGCTACCTTTTTGTTAACTTACACACTTATCTGACGCAGCTAAATTCCTTGCACAGACGTACATTGGAAAAGGGCCATACCCCAAATTGAACCAAGTTATTGAACTGAAGCATGTGCTTACCTTCGGGAACAGTTGGCAAGTTCTTCTCCCTTGTTCAGCGTTGTCCAACCAGTTCTGCCATTCAGCTTTAGATTCGTTGGTTCGGAGCTTTTTGAGGTACGAGTCAACCATGGTCGTTATTTTGTGGACAGGAAGTTCATTGCGCTTATGGTTCCCTTTTTGAGATGTCTGCTTTTGATAGCATAGCTTTAAAAGGATTTATTTCGCTTTCTAATTTCGAAAGTTTTATATAATGTTCAGCTACGCGGAAACATTGAAGTAAGTAGTGTCTAGAGCTGCCTTTTTGTCAACTTACATAATTACCTGACATAGCTAAGTTCCTTGCATAGACGTACATAGCAAAAGGGCCGTACCCCAAATTGAACTGAGGGCTGTGCTTACCTTTGGGAACAGTTGACAAGTTCTTCTCCCTTGTTCGGTGTTGTCCCACCAGTTCTGCCATTCAGCTTTAGATTCGTTGGTTGGGAGCTTTATGAGGTACGAGTCAATCATGGCCCTTATAAATTCTGTGTAGTTTGATTCCTAGCTGCTTCTTTGGCTAGGATGTCAGCCTCCTCCTTTCCTTTAGTTCCTGCATGTGATTTCAGCCAAGTAACAAAGAAATGTTGATTTTGTGATGTGGAAGGTCTTTCTGTAATCTCTTGGTGGGGGTTCATGACGGCTTGCGTGGCTAAAAGTCTGTCTGTGAAGATACAGGATACTTTTAAGCAGTTTGTGATACTGTACTTTATTAAAGTTTTATTCATTTTTGTCTTGCAAAGAAGAAAGTGAGGACTCAGTTGATTGAATTAGAAATATATCTGCAATGAAATTCTGTGAAATAAGTTAAGTGCAGCAAAAATGTGTATAATTTAATATTCCGTTCAAAGAACACAGGTGGTGTCCACATCAGATGTTTTTGAAATGGCTTAATTGATGTTTAAATGACCTAAACATGCATTTCATCGAAATATGACCTTCAAATTTCCACTATTCGTTGATCTTAATACCTATTTACGGTCGTAAAATCATGGTTCCTTTCCTCAGTCCTTCCCTACCTTCCGCAACAACGCAAGAGCAGTTCATTGGCTGGAGAAGACTTTTAGCATTCAAATCTCGTGCTACACAAAAATTGCAAAACATTTCTTTATTTTGCCTAATTCCCTCAAGAAATGTAAATGGACACGGTTCTGCTGTATATTTATTTAACGCGTTTGGAAGCTGCTTTGGGAAAATGGAAGAAAGAACGTGTGGGAGGGTAAGCCGGAGTATTATGAATATCCTCCGTGATGAAAATTTCCAACCGTGGAATATTTCAAAAGGCAATTGAATAAAAAACGGAATATGTTAAGCATATTAGCTTCAAGAGTGAAATTTTTTATCTCACGCGATGTCTATAAGACATGCAAGTGAATAATAATAAGCAGGATGGGGGGCAGAGAACAATCATGATTTGGGTTGAAAAACCAGATTTGGACTCGTGCTTTATTTTGCACAAAGAAGGCAGGAGAAATGGCGAAGAGAATTTTTTTTTCACTTTTCTCCCTGTTAAAGTTAAGTTTACATGAAATGTGAGAGCTGGTTTGTACATATTGTTGCGTGCGTACGGACTGAATGCACACAGATCCAATGATAGCTTGATAAAATTTATTTTACCAAATCAGCACTTCCCCGTTCTGGAACTTTAGAGAAAATCAGACTTAGATTTCTCTCAGTATCACATTGTATAATTAGGAGTTACACTTGAAATTACTAAGAAGATTAAACACGAAGCAATGTGAAGCCCATCTAAAGAGCGAATCTCCCACGAAAATAGCTCAATACTCCGAACTCATACTAAATTAAACCAGTACTCAGAAATTAATGTTTTTCTTGTTCTTGTATAGTTTTTCCCCCGGCCGCCGAGAGATTTCCAGTACCTTTAACTCATGCTAAATTAAACCAGTACTCAGAAATTAATGTTTTTCTTGTTTCTTGTATAGTTTTCCCCCGGCCGCCGAGAGATTTCCAGTACCTTTCACTTCTCGAAATTACTGGATGGCATATGACGGCCGTATACGGTTGCAGCTATATATAGCTTCAATTACAATTATTCTGTTATAACAATCATTACAGTTACGCAGGGACCGAACACAAATGTCGTCAGTCGCCACGTTTGGCGGCTTTTCTCATTTTCTCGCCAAAAATTAGTTGCCAAAACCATCGCCAACTTGGCGATATCTCGCCTATTTAGCTTTTACTACTACTACTACTGTGATATAGGAATAGGATACAAATGTAGCCAAGTTTGGCGGTGATACAAGGACTGAACCAAAATCCCACGGTCGCCAAGTTTGGCCACATTTGACGATTTCTAGCCAAATTTCTCAAAAATAACTGTCGCCAAAACGGTTGCCAGCTTTGCGACATCTCGCTAAATTAGCGAAATAGCCAATATTAAATAGGTTAACTTTGGTGATATTCTTATACATTCAGGCTACTCGGTGTATGTCCACAAAGAGATATATGCTCAGGTGGAGGTCGAAACGAGAAGTGGAGGGAAAGAAGCGTTTCACGAATAAATGGTAGTTGTAAAAGCAAGGGACACTTGTGCAAATCGAAGTGTGATAAAGTTTAAATTGTTACAATGACTAAGACTGTGTAACTTCAGTTACATAATTATGTAAATTTATTTTTGACGTTATGTTTCTTTCTCATTTAGAATGTAATGTTCGTCTTAAGTTCAACAGTTTATTTACATGCGCTGTTATTTAAGATTTCTCCTGTTTTAACATACATCAGAATATGTGTTCATAATAAAGTATGATTTAAAAACGCAACAAAAGTATTTTTTTTCAACATTCACCAAATGTCGATATCAAACATTGCACGTTTGATGTCGACATTTGCTCACGTTAGTGATAAATAAGTATATTTAGTAAATATTTCTGAATTCACCAATGATTAAGTAAATGTTGACTTTCTATTTCGGTCTTTCACGATTATATATATATATATATACATATATATATGCATATGTAAGATAAAAATATGTAAATCAGCTTTATCATTTAATGTGGTAGTAGTCTCTTAATTCCTCATTTTTAATTTGGGTATTCCTCCTCAATATTCTAAAAATAATAACAACATTTCTTTACTGCGCCATTTCCAGATTAATATATGCCACAGAACTTGTGTAACGCTAATGACGTAGTTAATTCCGAGCCTAAACTTTCAGAACTGAAACCTTCCTAACCTAAACCAAAACCTTTCTCTTAACGTAATTTTATATTGGATAAATGCGCACTTTAGCTTCAACCTCTGTTCTGCTTGAATGCTATTTCGTTATGCTCTCTTCCTATCGCAATAGTATCAAAAGTGTAAATGTTCTGGGAATAGGCACGATTAGAGTGCAAAGTAAATTGCCGCTAAATGTGCCTTGTGTTAAAAATGAATATTTAATATTACTCGGTTGCTAAGTTTCCTAATCACAACAGATTCAACATCTTAATGTGGTACGCAATCAGAATTTTTTCTCTTCAATATGGATCTATGATCTATCCTATCTACGTGATGCGCAATCAGTATTTCTGTGTTTCTATGTTTCAGTGTTCCTACATGAGTACTTCTCTAAATTTGTTTTTATTATATTTTAGTAATCTAAATCAAAATTATAATTTAAACTAGCCATAACCCCTTAATTCGCCCTTTCTATTCTAAAAATCGTAATAAAAGCTTTCCTGAACTGCGTTATTTCTAGATGAATCGATCTTGCATGGCTTACGTAATGATGATGACGTACTCGGAACCTAAACGTAAAAGTCTGATAACTGAAACCTTTTTAATTTAAACCATACTTTCTCTTACTGAGCTTCCATATTAGATAACTGCGCACTTTTAGCTTCAGCTCTTCTGCAGCCAACATGCTATTTTGCACCGTTTGCTTTGTCGTGCAACTAACTATGCATTATCTACTATGCAGCATAGCATCTCAGCGTCTGCATCTCAGTTTTCCTACATCAGTACTTCTAGATGTATTTTTATTACACACATAAGCATATTTTTGATCACACAAACAACAAAACCCGACTTTCTTCCTGTTCGCTATGGATCTACGTTCTACCCCAAACACCATTACTATTGCGTCTTTTTTCCATCACATATATATAAGCAAAACAGCACTAATTTCGGTATTCATTTCAAGGTCTTTTCAAACGAATTTTCCGTTTTTCTATGCCATCACAATTGTTGTATACAAGCTCATCTATTGCTATTATGTGCAAGCATTGGGTTTTTCTCATTTTTAGGATGTGTTGCCTCTCATATGTTTTTAATTCCATTGGAATTAGCAAAACGTTATATCTGTGTGGTGTTGCAAATTTGACTCCCTAATCTAATGTAATACTAAGAGTATCAAATATAAATCAAGTCTGCATAAATTTAACTAACCTAAAAATTAGTGGTGTACATTGCGTTTACTCTTGAATAATAAGAATAGCAAAATGGTTGACTTATCCAATAACCCTCATGCACGAGACTGTAGATATCGTTTAAAGACACATTTATTATATCACAAGAAACTTCTCTGGGTTATTACACATCATACATGTTATAAACTATTCATGAAGGACTTACAAGTACTGCCCGATATGCTGGACATGCAGGTTATCAACATCGTTCATTTTTAATGGAAAGTGCAGTTTCAATATCTGAAAACATCGATGGTACAATACTTATTAACAATTTCCAAAATGCCTCTCTAAGGTGAGGTGTATTTTCCGCGAGAGAAGAGAGCAATTTCTTGTCTATATACCCAATTATCGAGCACATGGCCGTCACTTCGAAGATACGGGTTGCGAAGATTATGCACTTTGAACACAAAGCACAAGAGGTATTTTGTTTTGAGGTTATCATCTTATGGACTCGCAGCATGACCTATTAATTTCATCCAGAGTTCTTATCCCTCAATTATGCACTTTTCATTAAATTGGAACTTGACTTCTCCTCCATCTCAGGTAAAAATATCATATCGACGTGATGATGCTTTAAAGAACGATGGCGCGAGACGTGTGTGGCCTAAGGCCCCACATGCTCGGTAGAACGACGTTATGCAGAAAAAGAGCGAAGAACCAGTACGTCCAGTTCCATAGAATGCGGCGCACGTGGCAGCCAGCGATTACGATTACAGCAGCGATGACGATACACTGCGCGCCGTGAGAATTTTATGTTCTCACAATCTGTAATTTACTATTTCTCCCTTAAATAGTTTTAAAATATATTTTGTAAAAGAATTTTTATGTCACGTTGCCATTGACAGAAAATAATAATTATTATTCTAAAACATAACTGTTTCAAAAGATTATTCTAACAATTTTATTTACTAATTTAAGATATTTTTTGGTCAATTCTCAAACTTACAGCTATTTACGAATATTCATAGCTCTGTCCTCTTGTATAATTTTGCATGTGTAATTTTCTAACTTTCACGTGTGTAACTTTCAGTATCTAAATGACTCGACTTCAACTGCGTTAATGGAAATCTTTACTTTAAGCTCAAATAGATACAAAAATGACTCACCAAATCCACAGTTCGTTAGAGGGGTGGGGTCTTGTTCTGAAGCTAAATACCCATTCCGGTCACAACTTTCTCGACAAATCCACCTGCTATTTAAACTCAAATTAATTGGAATTCTAATAAAGGCTGATAAAAAATGTAGAGGATAGAGAAAAAAGTTAACGTAAAAACACTGTGTTAGCAGAAAAAGGAAAAAAAAAATTGTAATTTTTCAAGTTAATCATAGTTTGATATAGCTATTCAACGAAACGTTTTCTATTATGATCAGGTACAGATCCCCATTCTTCAGTAGCAAAAAGTTTTTACTAATTTTAAGTTTTTGCATTGGTATGTTTCCCTTCCACTTGAAGCCTTATAAAGACAGTATATAGACATTTTACTGTTTAACTAAGCAACTACTTTTCAAGCACACAGAAATGTTGTCCTTAGATTTTAGTTTTACCTTAAATGTGACACAAAGGTAAAACATCACGTTACGCATATGGTTCGAGGGGGAACCCATTCGCCAAACCCTGGTAGCGATGAATTATTGTCCATCAACTTTTTAGTTTAAGGAGAACGTCTACATTCCTTTAGAATTTTTCCAGGTAAGGACACTGAAATAATCCACAATGCCCTTGCCGGGATTCGAACCCTGTCAAGGCGTCAAGTGTGCTTCCAGTTTCACCACGAAGGCACGAAGAAAGGAAGGAGAAAATACCTTCCTTTCTTCTTTCTTTTCTTCGTATAAGTTCTATGGATAATTTTTACGGAATCATAATCACAATTATGGTTTCAAGTAGCCAGCTGCCGAAGTTACTGATAATTAGCTACAGAAGATTTTTTAATTCTTAAAATATGTTCTCCTGTAGTTATAGCAGCACTATATTTTCAGTAGATCAACTGGTCAGCTGATAACGCAAAGAAATTAAATGCTACGCTATTATTTTTTTTCTTCAAATATAAATGCGACGAAAATTTCTGTAAGTGCTGTGCCAGATTTTTTTTTTTAATTTTGGAACAGTCCCCTGGAATATTTTTCACGGTAAGAACATTGTTACTTTTTTGTCTCCCAAAGAAATTAATTAGTATCTAAAAAACAGCGTCTTAGAAGTGAGCGATTTTTTTTCTTTCTAGAAGAGCAATTCGTCCAGCTTAAGACATAAAAACGACAAGCTGAATATCAGCGAGAAAAAAACCCGCGCACACACACACAAAAAAAAAGAAGTTACACACATGCATAAATGCAGAGAAAAAAAAAACCAGGTTGTTAAAAAAAACACTTTTACTTTCCACTCGAAAAACATACGCAGGATTAAAGAATTTTCATTGCACTGCATTATCGTGTTTTGAATGGATTAGTTTTTTAACATTTTTTAGAGAGCTTCTCAAGTATTTCTTACAAAGGCTACTTTTTTTGTTGCAGCTGCTTCAGCTATCATTTCAATTTAAGTTTCCGAGTCTTCACAGCATAAGCTTTCGATGCTGAGTTAATTGTGTAACATTTGTGCAAGATTAACGTCTTGCAGCAATCAAGCATGTAAGGGTAAAGAAATTCATTTAAATGTCCGCATTCTTCTTTATTTTTATTTGCTGTCTTATCTTCTCATTCTGCGGGGCTTAACAGAACCGAACATATTCTTTATAAATTATGTTACGTGTTGCTAATTTATAAAAAAAGAACCAATAAAAATGAAGGCATTTTAATTTTCAGCTTAATCTTACTCGATGAAAATATTTTGTCGTTTACATTTAGTAAATAATCGGTTTTTACGAAGCGAAAAAATACGTTATGCATATTAAATAAAATAAATACTCTTTGATTGAAAAAACGCTGTAAATACCATTTCATTTGCAGTTTATGCAATAATACATTTCTGTAACTTCGGCATATTTTAAAACTATGTATCAGCAGAGAGAATTTTTATCGAAATTCCTGCTTCAGAATATTGAATTAAAGGTTGCTTAAATCTTTTATTTTCTGTGTAGTTTATTTGCTGTTATGTTTAATAAACTCCCAGATTCATAAATACATTAAAAACACAATTAGCGTAAAAACTAAAAGAATTTTACATGTCTCTTTTGCATATTTTAAGATTTCTCACAGAAAAAATCCTTCTCTCACTTTTCTTCTTACAAAAAAAAACTAACTCACCAAAAGCCAAGTGGATAAGATCTCTCAACATTGGTAGTTCAATCTGAGTTTAAATTCGAGAGAATGATAGGCTATATGAGAATTTTCCGCATTATCCCCATATGTAAGATGAAGACGGGGTAGATTTCCTCAAAAAGTCCTCTATGAGGATGTTCTTCTCAGGTGTGTTAGTGTGCTTAGCTAGTGTGTTTTTCATAATCTAATAAATCTAATCAATCGATCAGAAACTCTAAGAGAAGCTTGAAACAATTAATTTGAGATAAGCATTTTACGTTTCCAGGAAACATAAATGGAAATTCGCTTCATATTGTTACGAAAAATTCGGCGGTTACGCCCGTATGTAAGCTTTCCGGCATAGCACTAGGGTTGCCATAAAATAGTGCATGGTAGGGTTGCCAGATGGGCGACTTTATCGCCCATTTGGGGACCAAATTGGCGATATCCCATGGTCCAATCGGGAAGCTTCTAGAATAATTTCCTGTCGAGATATTTCTCGAAACCTGTGAAACCTAAGGAAAAGCTATATAAACCCTTGCGTTTCTGAGAGCCAGTGGTGTGATTAATTGTGAGAATTGTGAGCATGGTGAGAATCGCTGCTTACTGTGAGTGCTAAGCTGCGCGAGAGTTTTGTGAACGGAAAGCGATCGAGATAGTGCTTTGCCGTGAAGCTACCTTTACAGTGTAGCTTGACAGTGTATTGGTGATTGTTCCACGGTGTTTATTATAATTTTAGTGTTGCCGTGAAGCTACCTGTACAGTTACAGCCTGAAGCTGTGTTGCTGATTGTTTCAGCGTATTTATTGTAGATTTTCGACGCTTTTAAAGGTGATTTTGAAACTGTGCTGTAAATAGTGATTCTTGTAAATAAATTGTGCTTTTTATTGTTCTGCATCGTGTTTTCATCGGATACTCACAAATCTACGAACCCGTATAACGCAACAATATTATTCCAAAAAAAAACGTTAGTCCCGAATGGGATATTAGTCTTGAAACGGCGTTTTGCGTTGAATCACTATAAACGGCTTATCACTTTTCAAATTGTTGCCATCATATATTATCGCCCTGTATTATATTTAAAGAAATTAAATAAGGAAGAATCTTCATGAATGTATGCATGCTTCTTGCATTGTGAAAAAACAACGGTATCTAGAACCACCAAATTTTGAATAACGTAGTCCTCCACTCGAATATGAGCATCTGAAATCCCAAATTTGGAATTTGTTTTATTATCTATTTCATATTTTGCAAAGCTTTAACGGATTTTTGATTAACAAACTAAAAGATTTCAAAGCGAGCATTGGCAACACTGTACGGAAACAAAAAAAGCATTGTTATTTCCAGCTCGAGACTGTCTGGCGGAAATCAGAAATTCTAAAAATATGCTACTTTTAAATATTTTGTGATTTTGCTATTGAACCCAATTTCATGTGGCTTAAGCGCCTGGAAAGTGATATTTAATAAATGAAATAAACACGTAAAACATTAACAATAAAGAGAAAAAAAGTTTTGCAAAGGCATCTTAGTAAAAAAATTCAACACTGATATGATGAACTGAGAAAAGACTGAAAAAAAAAACAGGCAAAATGTATGCCAACATTTAAATCTGCATCCAGAATTCTAAGCGTATTCTGATATGCGTCTTTTGAAATTATAGTAATTTTGCCGCTGATTTGTATACGGCGTAAATGGGAAAACATTTATGCTTAATAATAAATCTAAAAAGACAAACAAAATGGTTTAGTAAGAGTGAGGGCAACAGCAGACTGATAGGCTGCGAGCTCAGGGAGAGCGTAAACCTTTACCAAATCATTTTGGGAATTCTTTAAAATCTGAAATCTTTCAGACTTTCTTTTATTCTATACGTATACCAATATAATATTCTACGTGCAAACCGCATTAAAAATTTATAACAATAAAATTATTACGACCTTTTTATAGGCAAGTGTGTACGATGTACGTAAAATGTCGTTCAAATATATGACTAAAATAAAAGCGTTAAGAATTTTGACAAAAATGTTGCTGTATCTATTGCGAGTAAAGTAAATAAAGTAAGCATTTGTATGAAAAAGGTGATTTAATTACAGGAAACAAACTCTATTCATTTAGTAAAACAATTTAAATCCTGAAATGGAAGAGTAACTAATTATGAAAATATGAGGAAAATTAGAAAATTAGAGAAAGAAAATTATGCAATAAAAATGGTGTACAATATCGAGAATATATTCATCAACTTAATCTGAAATAAATATTTTATAACAGAATAGATAATAAGTCTTGTGTGATTAATGCGAATGACACAAAAGTATGTTAATTTCCTATCGCAAATCATGTGAAAAAATTAATTAACTGCGTTCTACAATGACTTCATATATGCATTCAATTAATTATTCACAAAATATTTAATTTGCCTTTATTCGTAAAACTAAAAATATTTTTGAATTTTAAAAACAGCTTAATATTTTATGAAAGTGATGTAGCGTTAATAATTTTTTGTGAAATAACAACTTCACCTTCCAAAAAGAGTATCATGCACCTTTTAGTTACGCAGTGTATCTCTATACACTAAGTACTGTCACTATACACTATTTACTGTCTCTATACACTATGTAGTTTACTAAAGTCTCTATACACTATGTAGTTACTATGTCTTTTGTCTCTATACACTATTTACTGTCTCTATACACTATGTAGTTACTATGCCTTCTGTCTCTATACACTATACACTATTTACTGTCTCTAAACAGTATGTAGTTTACTAAAGTCTCTATACACTGTGTAGTTACTATGTCTGGCTCTATACACTATGTACTGTCTCTATACACTATGTAGCATACACTGTTTACTCTATACACTATTTACTGTCTCTATACGCTATGTAGTTACTATAATATGTATCTCTTTTATCTGCTGATAGGCTTTATTTGTGAAGATAAAGTTTCTCTGTCTTCAAAACTCATTTAAAGTTTCTTTCATTTCAGGTGATACTCCTCGAAGAATCTTGGAAGGACTTATACTTGCTGAACATGGCACAATGGTCTGTGACTCTGGATCTTCTGGGTACTTTGCCGAGGCCGCCTCTGGCCTTGACCAGAGCGTCTACGGAACAAAAGAATGAGGAGACTGCACATATGGTGGACATGCATTACGTCCAGGAGGTCATGAGGAGGTTTCGTCAGCTCTCGCCAGATGCCACTGAATGCAGCTGCTTGAAAGCTATTGTCCTCTTCAGACCTGGTAAGACTCAGAATTATCTATACCCTTTAATAGAAAGAATTCTTGCTTTAAAAACTCGTAGCTGGTTGTCTAGACTGTTAGGAGAAATAGTGATTAACAGTTTAACTTCGTAAAGGGATCACTTCTGACAAATAACCTTAGGTTACAGATAAAGTGCTCATATCCAAAGCAGCTTACCACATCACATTCAAGATAACATAAGTCGGTGCCATTTATCGTCTCAAATAGAAAACTTTGGAAAGTTTTGACTATTCTAGGTTTTGGTATATTTTGACTCCAATCAGACCGGAATTTTATTCAGTGCTTCCAGAGAGTTTTGCAGGCTTCCAGAAAGCTACTAAATTAAGTGCTTTCAGAAAGACACTTGTTTCTAAAAATGCTCCTTTTATGGCTTAACCTACACACTTAATCTATCAGACAAAAGCATCGGGTGAAATTTACTGCCTGCATCTACTAATACAGGGTCTTTATAATGGTGCAGTTTTCAAAAATTAATAATAAATAGATGTATTACTGTATGTGGGCAAACCTTACAGCATAAGCATCGCAATTTTGCAAGTTTTTGATGCATTCATCACAATCCTTCAATATCTCGATACACATATGCATGGTAACCAATTCAATTCGTGTAGTATGTCCACCTTGACGGTCTGCAGTGCATGCTTTATTCGACTACAAACTTCATCAAGGGACAAGACCATTGGTGGTACATAAACTCAGTCTGTAATAAACCCCCAAAGGAAGAAATCTCACGGTGTTAAATCCAACGAACAGTACGCCTAGTCCAGCGTTGATGAAGAATACGATTAAGAAACTCTCACGCATTCCTGTGAAAATAGGACAGAGCACCGTGCAGTTGCAAAATGTAATCATCACTTCCGGTTATCTCATGAAATTATATTGCTTTTATTACTAGTATTTATATTTGTTCCTTACTACTTGTTTTTATTCTGTTTATACTATTTTTTATTCTATTTCATGTACCTCGTCATTGGAAATAAAAAAAAAATCAGCTGTAAGACAGAAGAACCCAAATGCTAAATAAATAACATATATTATTAAGCTAAGCAAATACTTTAATGCTTGCAGTGAGTAACATTGACTTCCCATTTGTAATGATGTATTACGATTTTAGATTTTCCTTTCAATTTCAGTAAAATTCCGTTTTCTTTTATCCACAGAAACTGTTGGTTTATGCGACGTGCATCCAGTTGAGATGCTGCAAGACCAGGCCCAGTGCATTCTCGGTGACTACGTTCGTCATAAATACCCACGACAACCTACGCGGTTCGGCAGGTTGCTGCTCCTCATCCCTTGCCTACGAGCTGTTAGCCCCCAAGCTGTTGAAAAACTTTTCTTCAAGGACACCATAGGAGACATACCTATTGAAAGACTCATTGGAGACATGTATCACATGGAACGATTAGAATGAAGTAAGTTAAAACAGCTTCAAACTACACTAATCTATTAATAAAACAAACATTCTTCTCAAAAGATTCTTTTATAAGTCTTACGAGAACGCAAAATCCTATTTTAATGCGTTAATGACATGATATGAATGAAGATCAGTTTAGTCAAAACAAAGTACTTTGAGAGTTTTCAGCATTATGGATATAAAAAGTTAATAAGGTCTGAAGAGTATTCATGGTGTATTAAGCAAATATTATCAATTTAAAGCACATCTTTCAAAAAGAAGACCAGTAGAAGACGTATTACTTTTTTTCTTCCTACTACCAGGCATATAAAATACTAGAAAACCCGGCGGTCATACGAAATGACCGCTGTTCTAGATATTATAAATTGTAATTAAAATTATTTGTGCAAACGTGCCTGCTAATTCAAACTGAATTACCCACGGCAGGCGGCGACCCTTCGTTTACTGCCCTACGGCGGACGCACCTTTGTTTAGTGCCCCACGGGGTTTTCCCCTTCTACTTGCTTAATTGCTTAAAGTAGAGTGCAATGAAGGAAACCACTGGCGATACATTTCTTTCTCTGCTCAATAGTTTCCTTTTGTTGAAAAAGCCGTTTTTGTGCAGCTTTAGCTCTTTTTCTCTCCTCTTCCTCTCTTTTCTAGGAGGCATTCTTAAAAGAAATTACGTTAAGACGTAGTTTTTACGTAAAACAGATGATTGCCAATGCAAACAAATGTTCATCTTCCCCCTGACATGCTCAATTTGCGTTCAGCCTTAAATTGTTTCAAAAACAAGATGATTGCTAATGCAAACAAATGTTCACGTTCCCCCTAACATGCTCAATTTGTGTTCAGCTGAAAATACAGTTTAAAATACAATGCCGGACTAAAATCGGGCAAATTTTTAATTTCTTTACGCGAAAGGATATTTAGTATAGGAGTTAGGGTAAACCTACCTGATGAGATGTACTAAGCACAACTCGTTAGTTGGTTTCGTCTCCTTTAATTTCTCAACGTTTGCAAATTTCTAGGTAATTCGTATGTAAATATAGTTAAATGCATAATAAGCAACAATTATATGATTTAAAAATATTTAAATACCATGATAATTTAATTAAAACAATGATAACGATTGTGATAAAATTTATTTTATTATTTGAATGCTGTAGCAACTTCACTCCATTGGCTAGTACAGTTACGCAAGCAACCAATAAACTATCGGCGACAAACAGACACTTAAGCCGCATAATAAAAAAACCGCAAGACTTCTAATCGAAGTTTCACTTTAAAATCAATCGAAAGACAATCGAAGTTCCTGATATTATAAAACAAGCAGATGTATGAAGAACATTTAAGCCTACGCTACTTATATACACCTTGGAATAAAGATAATGATATAAGCTTAAACAAATTTGCTCTAAAACAGGTTATAATCTAATAACAAGGTTATTATTCTTCCTTTGGCGTCAAGTATAGAGGATGAATCAAATGACTATACAAATCTTTTGATTTCATGCCTCGTTCCTTTGCATAAGCTGGTTTGAAAATGAAATTTAGCCATCACATGTAGATCAACTGCAATATTTTTATTGTCGCCAGTATATTCCAGGTTACGGCAGATCTCTTCTTCTGCTTTGCTTTCCTTGTTACAGACACCTCCCAGCATGCGATGGGTAGTTCACTCCGACGTTCCAAACTACCGGGAATCTTGGCGGGCTCACTTTCATTCTCCTCCTTCACTGCCTGCTCTGTCGCCAAATTTTCTCTCTACCTCCTAGTTCATTTCACTAATAAGCGACGATTAGCTTGCTATTTACCAAGTAGTATTCCGGCTTCCTAAATTAATATGGCATTTGGGCTCTTCAAATCGATTAAAGTTGCTGATGAGTCCCGAGGGACTGGCCGGAGGTGAGGTGAGAGGTTGACCACTTGTCACGTGTGCTCTGGAGACATCGTGGTTGGTTGAGAGAAATTCCAATAAAAAGTCCTAAAATGCAATTTTTTACAGGAAAATAAATTTTTTAAAGTCATGATAAAGGCACTATATAAGTCTTAAATCAATGAAAGATCTAAATATAATATGGCGTAATCCACCTACGCACCAGGAATTTTTACAGGAACATCCCCTGGCTCCCTACTGAAATTCAAACGTGACCGTGGCTCCCATACTGCTCTGGCTGACTAACAAGTGGCCACCTTAAATTTCTTTCCCTTTCATAGTGGCATAAAAATTTACACCACTTGTAAAAAATGCTGTGACCATCCAGCTTCACCGTATCACATATTGGGTTGCATCGGACTTTCTAAGGAGGATTTAACATCCAATCCCCTTGCTGTTATTGATTTTTTGACGGTCAACAACCTTCTGGAGCTGATCTGACACATGTCAGATCTTTCGAGGATAAGCAACAACAACAGGTCTTAAATCATGTAATCATAAATACAAATACATGAATATATTAACAAGCTAAGAACTGCAATTGCAAATAGTCATGTCAGGTCCATGTCAGGTGACAATTTCAAGTGAGATTTTCTTCTTAGAATGATGTTCATAATAAAACTAATACTAGCAATACATGAGAACAATTAATAAAAGTCCAAATTACATAAGTAAAATATAGTAATTCTTTCTCAATGCTTCTTTGTAACCAAACATACGAGAAAGCCTCATGATGATACTGCTTGCGATGTAACATCAAGAAACAAATGGTTACGGGCCAGCAGGAGGTTTCAATGAAACAGTAGAGAAAACTAGCTTTAAACATACTTGTTTTTAGAGATCACTGTGTATATCTTATCTTGATATATTGCAATTGCTGTTATTTTCTCGAACGAATATTGAAAAAAAATTCCATATTCTATCAAGATAGGACTCCGTCTCATTGACACAATAATATATAAGTAGTGCATGATTAATAAGATCTCACATTAGCTCATATAGGCATCAAGATTTCCCAACATTAAGCCGCATGATAGCTTTTTGGGAGGGGCGTATACTGGAAGTTATATTTACATATGTCTATTGACAAAAACACTACAGGAATTCTAAAACAGCTCTTTGGAGATCAATTTACTGAGAAATGTTACAACGCATGTTGATATACTGCAGCACCCAGTACTACATATTCATATCTTGTTCATATGTAAGAAGATGAGCCCACATTGCCAATTTATTTACAGATTTGTAATTAAAATTTGAAAGGTTTTACTTTATTTGATGTTGCTCCCATTCTTGCATATGCAATATTCTTCGACATATAACAATTTCAAATTAGCTAAAATTTAACTGTTTATAATAATCCTGTATAAAAGGAAGTTTATCTACCTTCCATTATCGTAACTGACAGCAGTTTTATACTATTCAAATGTACTGAGACATTACCTTACAAAATTTTAAAGTGATGAAGGAAGAAAAGTTTTACTTTCTCTTTCGTAATGTTTCCCATCATGACTCGTTTTACATCATGTCTCTTTTAATGCAACAATAAAAATTAATTTACTGCAAGAATATAACTTTATAAAACAAGGTATAATTTTATAAAATAATTTTAAATTGAATATTGAAATTTAAAAAAAGATCATTCTTTTGAAGAATTCATATTTTGGCTGATTATTTGCTTATATCTGTTAACATCATTAGAACAAAAGTTTTAGTGCTTGAATTTAGTTTTCGGCACCAACATTAATTTTTTTTATTTTCAAGATGTGGTTTAATGCTATTCCTTTCCAAACGCACAACTTTTATTAAGAGAAATAAATATAAGGTTATCTGAGATAGTCATAGGCATGACATATTTTTTTATCTTCTTCAAATGTCCTTTATTTATGTAAAGAACAATAATCAGTCAACAGTAACCAACCTGTTTTGTTCGATAACGTTATAGTTTCTTTTAATGAACTTTGTAATTCCTCATTCACAAAAGAACATAGCTTTATCTACAGAAATCTGAACAAGGAGCTGATTTATAGGCCTTATCTGAATTTAGTATTATACCACAAAAGAAATTTTTAAGAGATCAAGACAGGGCACAAGATCATGTGAGTGTGATACCCGTGGCAACACTTTTCGTCCAAATACCAATAATTTTTGTTAGGTGATCAAACTTGTGCATGGTTTTGTTTCCAAACTCCTACCACCGAGCCAACAAACAAGTCCGAATGTGTGCTGTCGCCGAATGGACAGTTTCAACGAATCTTATCTTCCAGAAACTTCCAGAGCTCCTTAAACCTATAGGAAGTGCATTCCATCCCGATAACACGAGATCATACACAAATTTGATCGCCTGATAAAAATTATTGGAGTTTAATAAATATTAAAAATTATTGGATGAAAAGTATTGGCACATGTATCATACTTCCATAAGTTTGCGTATTCCCTAATCTTGTGTATATCTTGTGTGGGTTCTTTGTGAATGATGAATTACGAGGCTCATTCAAAGAAAGCAAAAAATTATCGAACAAAACCGGCGGTCTACTGCTGACTGATCATTGCTCTTTATATAGATAAAAGGCCTTTGAAAGGCATAGAAAATCTGCATCGTGACTTTTCAGACAATGGAAGTAACTGAACAAGGTTAGATAAGTCAGTATCTCAGATTAAGAAAATAAACTTTTCCTTTACGAAGCATCATCTTGAAGATAGTATCTTTTATATGAATCAAAGTAGGGCTGCCACCTATCAGGTTCATTTGGAATGACACGATATTATAATATCCCATGCAACATTTGTTCTGACAAATAACGTTTTTAAAGCTGGTTATGTCAGCTAATCAGTAAAAACCTGGGCTTCCAATTTTCCCTCCAAAAACCGTCTGCTGAAGTGTTTTCCGATAATTACATTAGAAATTTCCAGTGTCGCCAACCCAGTCACCTAGAAAATACAGCGGGCCTTTTCCTACTAGGTTATTTGAAAGTTAAATTTTACATTCACACCTTATCTGACATAAGCAATCTTAATAATGCAATTCTTCAAGAGACTGTATATTTTGAGCAGGTTTGATCCTTGTCGAATCATGACTATAGTCTATCACTTTAGAAAAGACTCTTTAAAATCATTTTTTTATCTTCTGGTAGCCATAGTAACAACGGCTGAGAAAGATCTCCACTTCATTTAGCGTGCTTTGCTTCATGAAAAGCGTACGAATGAAGCTGGCTCGATCTATAATTTCAAATAAGGAGGAGAAAATGAGTGCCGTGCTGTGATGACGAAGCATTGTATGATCGTAAATGAAGAAGAGCTGTAAAGACCTTGAAGGGCCTATTTTAAACCAACATATTATAATAATGTGTATTTTAAAATAGAAGTACTGGGAGATGGCAGTAATGCTTTTATTGTCATGGAAGACACTGCGTTGAAGAAGTGAAGCGTATTGGCGAATCCAAGATATTAAGTGTGTCTAACCATGTCCAGCTGTATTTATTGGTATTTACAATAAATGTGGTGCTGTACTTTGAAAATATATAATTTTACATGGCACATACAGAATTTATTTTAACTTAAACTAATTTATTACTACCGCTAGTAGTAGATTCTTAACTCATTTTGGCTTTTTCAATTGTAAAATAGCTATTCTTATTTTTTATTCACATGTAAATATATCTGAAGGCCTAAAGATAGAATACCTTTTTAATAATCTCATTGTTTATGGTTAAATTACTCATTTTCTTATAATCACACTGCTTTATAAATTTATTACAAGCATATATTTCTGATTTTCATTTTTTATGTTAAAACTGTTTCAATTTTATTTATTATAATAAATGTACTTACTGTAGGATTTGCTTTTCAGGAGAGTTAAACTGTAAAGAAGAATAAGGACTCATTAAGAAATATGAATTATTAAATAAAAAGAAACGGAATTTATCGACGATGTAACATGAGATTGGCATGGAATCCAAAGACAACCAACCTTTTAAGAAATGTTACTTATATGTCTGTTACCCTGCTAACACATAATTGTACTTTACATCCTAAATGATTTTTAAATAAATGTACAGTGTTCTGTGTTATCTTCCTGCTCTTTCCTTTCATCTCGTCGAATTTTTGCCTAAATTCACTCTTATTATCGTATAATTATTTTGCTAGTAATGGTTACTTCTGCCTTCTATGTATTTTAATGCTTTTAGTCACAAAACATAGACATTTCCTGCAGTTTATATTAAAACAACGCAGATTAGATTTTAAATTATAAAACCCCACTATTTACCCGGCATGAGTTGCAAATGCTACTTAAAGGAAAGAAAGTGTTTGTGTTTTAATTCTGGATTGAACTTTTGATTATACATAACTATTTGTTTGACTCTGTGAAAAATTTTAAAATTTCATCACACACGTATAATATATGTATGTGTGTATGTATTAATAATTAGCATCATAATGGAATAAAGATTTAAATCACTTGCTACCAGTCTTGCTTCCTGTTGCTCGTCTGTTTCAGACGAAGAGGCTTGAGTAGTGCGGTTCTCGCACGTTTTCCAGTCTTGCTTATCGTTGCTCGTCTGTTTCAGACGTAAAGGATTAGTCAGTTCATAATGGAACTTTGCTTCGTTGCTCGTTTATTTCACACAAAAGGCTTGAGCATTTTAGCGTTTCCCAGTCTTGCTTACCGTTGCCTATTTGTTTCTGAAGCTCGTGATGCCTTTTTCTTTCGTTCTAGAGATGTCGATCGAACAATCGATTTTCGTTTTGGTGGCATAATGGATTTCACAGCGAAAACACTGCTTTGTGACGACTATTACAAATTAACTTTCACAAAGAAACGAAAATGCGTGTGTTGCAATTACACGCATGCAATGCGTCAAAAAGTAAATATTCTGAAAGATAATACTTTAGAATATTTTAATTTGCTCAGTACCAACACATTTCTCTTAAAGTTAATTTATTAAATTCGAGACAACCTCACCAAGGAAGAAAATAATCGTTGGAAGTTTTAAATTCTTCTAAGACTACCCAGTAGTAATTGCAGTACCAGTAACTAATTGCTGAGTACAGGCCATCAGGCCGAAGACTCCAAACTACCATAATTCACCAAATTCACCTATTATAATTGCGTTATCGCGAGTGGCAACATAATTTAGTTTATATCGCCGAGTTTTATAATGAAATTTGAAACATATCTATCTTACGTTTTGCAGAGTGGCAGCGCAAAGCTTTCAAATCGCTAGATTTTTAATCAAAAGTTCGTTAAATTAGCGTAAAATATTTGTACATAAAAAGTGCGGACCCCGTGGACTGGTTTTTGAGAAATCTTACGTAGAGAGTGCCCTTTCTCTTGGTTTGAAGGTCGAGAGTGGCAACATTCATAAAGATCGGAATTAAACTGTAGATTTGTATAAAAGACAAAAAAAAAAAAAAATAAAAAAAAAAAAAAAAAAAAAAAAGGAACAACCATTCATTTTTATACAGAAAGGCTAGAACAACAGCTAAACATCTGGCATGCACGGGAATATTGATTCGTCAAATAAAAGACACGAGAGAAAAACAACGTTAATTAAGTTAGGTAGCACTTAGGATGATTCAATTGAATTGCAAGGATTCCAATGATTTCAGTGATGACTTTTCAATGATTGAAGCCCACCGACTTCTTCCCCCGCAACTGAATGAATTTATTTCCGTTAACCTTTTAACTGCAGCAAAAGTAGGCGATTGTGTTCAATACCTGAAAGCGCTTTTGCTGAAATAAAATTTCCGTCACTTAACGTTGTGTTTCTTACACTTGTTAACTTGTATTTCTTACTCAGTTTTTTTATCCTGCAATACATGTTATAAATCTATTTTTTATTGACTGCAAAAATTTTATTTATCGATGTTTCCGACATATGTTTTCAACACTTTTCATAAGTTTTGTTAAAAATTAAATAAATTACACTCGAGAAATGAACTGCAGATATGAAAATGTCCGTTAAATTGTTAATAAAAACACTGAGACATTTTACATTACATAAGCATAATTTTTTAATTTCGTTGTTTTTGAATATTATTTACTTCACATACGACACAATGTGCTAGCTTACAAAAGCAGACGCATCCTAAACATAAAAAAGGTGCGTATATCAAAATCACAGAAACATTTTAAGCTTACAAACATATAAACACACAATAATTAAACACATAATCGAAAATTTTAATTCAATTCCGTTTATAAATTTCTAGAAAAGGAATAAATCATTTCTTTCACACATAAAATAAAAACTAAATGAAACAAAAGGAAATTTAAGCAATTTAATTAATTTAATTAATACTATTAATTAAGTTGTAAGAAATAAAGAAGGCCACTTTATCAATTTTAAGAACAAAATGTTTAATGTCTAACCAAAATTTAGAAGTTTCAAATTATTTCTAAAGACTTCCTCTTCCCAAAGATGCAAAGCCATTAATTACAGTTCAATAATAAATGTTCATTGTTTCAATCACCTCTGCCACATTGATTTATTAACTGGGGGAGGGGAGTAATTTGCATCTAAACTGATAACTGCTGAAAATAATAAAAACATTGCTTATTTATTTTTTAATAAAATTGAAATTGTTCACAATGTTTCTACAGTTGCAGTTTTTTACGTAACCATAATCACTAATATTAATTTAGAAGTCAAAGAACGAAAATCAACGTTATATTTTCAAATTTTCACAGGACTAGCTTCGATGTTTTTACCGAACCATCATCTTCAGCTGCAAAAGCGCTTTTGCAGCTGAGGATGATGGTATTGTACCGACGTGCTATTGTATCTTAATCATAATCACTAAGTTGAGAAGTTCAGCTTTAGATTTCCGCGAATACAAATATATGTCGTTACAAAATTGTACATCACACATAGCCCATTTCAAGTTAGAAAGCATCATACTTCTGTTCTTACGAAATTTTGTATCATGCTTAGAAAACATAGTGTTGGCGCCTTGCTTGGCGCGTTTCTGTGCCACTAGAGGTGATCCTGGCCAGTTGATTGCTGGGCGGTTACCGGGAAGGTTGGATGGATGTATCGTTGTCCCTTAATATTTCAATTTGGAATTCTAAAAAATGTTTCTCGTATTAAATTGTAATAGTAATTAATTCTCGTTTGAACATTGTGAATTTTCTACAGTCCACGAAGAATAAATACTTTTGAAATTTCATTTGTTCGATTTTTTTCATTCGCTTATCAGAAACACATAGATCGGATTTTTATTTATGAAACGTTAGAGCAACAGTTAAAAGCCTGCTATGCATAAAAAGAAATGATACGCCAAATAAAACAAATTTCAAGGAAAATAACATTAATTTAGGTAAATTGCATTTAAACAGAAGCGCTTTCAGCGATTGAACAGCACTGCCTTCTTCTTCTGCAGACGAATTTATGCTATTTAATATTACATTTAGGTACGGAGGAAAACGAAAGTGCTTCTATTGGCTTATAGTCTGCATTAATTAACGTTATGCTTTTTGTCACTCCTTCAGCCTTGTAACTTAATGGCCTTTCACAAAAGTCTTATTAATTCATATTTTTAGCTCAGATTTAAACGGCGTATTTTTCAGTTATGTCAAAAGAAACCGCATATAAAATTACACATGTGAACAAGCTCGAGAGAAAACCTACTAGTAAAACGTAGCTTTAGAAAGAAACCTAAAGATGTATCAATATGCAATGTTTCTTTTTTCATTTTCATCTTTTAATTATTCTCTTTACACTGATATTTTAACCTACTACATTAAACCATATATGTCATTTCAATTACGAATACTGCTTATTTTCCAACATGAATACAAAAGACTTTCGAATGTATTTATACTTCGAAGTGAAAGTTTCTTCGAAGTAATTTTTTTCATATATTATAGCATACTGAAATAAAGTAATTAAAAAGTGAAATTAATACAGACATGTAGTATAGTTTTGTTAATCTCGTTATTGAAAAATATGAAACTTTTGTCCACTTCGAAAAAAAAAGAGGGGACAGTTCCCTATCTCCCGTTTTACTGGGCCGATTAACGAAATTCAAATTGCGTTTTTCATGTCTCGAAAGCGCCACTTAGAATATGTATTAAATTTACTTGTAGCATTGTTCTAACACAGGTATTTTAACACAAAATCATCGGACATTTTCTGAAATGACATGCAATGTTTTTCCATATTTCGATTCTACAACTCAAATTATGCCTAAATATTAAATTTTGTAAAATGTGGTGCGAAATTTAGGGAGAAACTCAAAAATTTACCTTGGCACACTTTTTTCAGTTTGCGCCAAGAATAATCCACTTGGCGAACTTCTTAATTTATGCCAACTTAATTTCTTTCCCTTTTTTTCATTATACACGAACGGACAAAAAGTCATCGCTCATCTTTAAAGTAATTTTAATACACTGCGTAAACCTCATTTGGTGTTATTATCGCTTATAACGAATATGCGAAATTTCAAAAAACGCCAATATGTAAATTCATATACATCTTAGAAAATTCTGAATAAAAAATTTCAGTTTTTTGCCGGTGTGCCTAGAAATACATCTATTTTAAAATGTTTAAAACTTTATGGGTTATAATGCAAAATGTTTTCCGAAAATTCATAAAAAATATTAAAAAATACACATTTTAAAAATAAATAAAAAAAAATCTGAAATGTTTCAGATTTTAAATTACGTCCAAAGGGGCGTTTTTTAACAATTTGTGTGTTACCTTTGTTTATTAAATATCATGTTCTTCGCACTTAAACTATAAAATTCAGTTAAAGAACAATATCGCGAAATAATTTTAAACTGAGGATATCTTTAAAATTTCCTATACACAGTCTCACGCGCTGGAGATAAAAATGTTTTCTCTCTACAACGTTGGCATTGCTCCCTTTGAAATCCTTGAGTTTGTTAATGAAAAATTGGTTAAAGTTTTACAAAATATGAAATCTATAATAGAGCAAATTCTCAATTTCAAAAATGGGCTTCCAGGTGCCCATATTCGTAGCAGGATTACGTCATTCAAAATTGGGTGGCTCTAGGTACCGTCGTTTTATCACAATGCGAGAAACATACATATGTTTATGCACATTCTTCATTTTTAGTTTCTTTAAATATAATAAAGGGCTGCAATATTTGTTGGCAACAGTTTCAAAAGTGAACCGACATTTAATGTTTCCGACGCAAAATCACAAAACGAAAACAATAGTCCTTCAGGGACAAAACCCCTCTGGACTAAAAATGTGCGAATTATAATTGGATTAAGCCTAAATTTCGAATTCTGGAAGAAGGAATCAAGTAAGCTTAATATAAAAAAAAAGAAATTGCTAAACATGTATAAAATTAAATTACGACTGAAGATCTAAAATTTTCAGAGCTAATTTTTTAAAAAACTACTCGTACGATTTTTACAAAACTTCGCAATTTGACATAATTTGAGTCGTACAATCGAAATATGAAAAAGAATTGGCATGTCATTTCAGGAAAAGTCCGATTTTGTGTCGTAATGCCTATATTGTGTATATAAATTTAATACATATCCTAACTCGCGCTTTCAAGACATAAAAAACGCAAGTAGAATTTCGTCAATCAACCCAGTTGAACGGCAGATACAGAACTGGGTTTTTTTTGCGCAGTATACATATATGTAAAATATAAAATTTGAAAGACACTTAATTTACAATAAAACTCTAAGTTTCAAATTTTTAATTAAAGTACAAACCCTTCAAGGCATCTTCATATTCCTTGCAGTAACCGCAATGCGAAAACTCTTGCCCATTCGCTGCGTAGGATTAAAACAAAGCGCAGTGAGATTATAAGAGTCTTCCCTAGTCAAGCACTCATCTAATATTAAATTATCTGCAACGAACTAAAATTTCATCACATACTGAAAAATAGTCAAACACATTAGTATATCTTTTCTTGAAATTAAATTTTTTAGAAAGGAGTAAAAGAACGTAGAGACCTATTTGGTCAAGTATTTTGCGCATTGAGCTGCAAATTTAAAATTAAAGATAAGCAAAAGGAGTGCAATTCTAAAAGCAATTGTAAAATTACAAAAATTAAAAAAATTCTAAAATTAATTAAATTCTAATTAAATTTGATATCTTAGTTCCAGAGTAAAAAACTTGAACAAAAACATAACTAAAATGTAAAAGCAGTTGTAAAAAATTAAAAACCAAAAAGTAGGTATTGAAAAGTTCAACATTAAAAAAAAATTTTTTAACACGTAAAAAAATTAAAAACAAGTATTAAAAACACCAGAATAAATAACAATGAATGGCAGTAAATGACAATTTAGCCTAACCCGAGGTTAGTCACGGACTTGTCAAGGGTAAAGCGTGAAACATTCGAGCTCATATACACAGTCCAGTCACATTAATGTGACCACCACGTACTTTCCATGTCAGAGTTAAATAACCAATCACAGAAGGCAGGTGGCAGCACAGTGCAGTTGAGCGTATATAAAGGGTGTGTGAGGGCTTCGGAAAACATTTCAATCGTTGGCGTAATGCAGAAACGAAGCGATTTATCCGACTTCCAAAAGGGCATGATCATTGGCTTTCGGGCCAAGGGTGGAAGCATTTCCGAAACGGCTGAGTTTGTGAACTGTTCGCGTGCCGCCGTGGTAAAAGTGTACCGTGCATGGCAAAATGGGACTGTCCAAAATCAGCGACGTGGCAAATGTGGTGCACCACGGGCCATAGATGACAGAGGCGAACGACGGTTGCGGAGATGCGTTCGGGCAGATAGACGGGCTACCGTTGAGCAACTGACCACCAAAATGAACCAAGGGGCTACCAAAAGTGTCTCCCAAAGTACTATTCAGCGAACATTGCTGCGTCTGGGCCTCCGAAGCAGACGCCTGGTTCGTGCACCTATGCTGACTGCTGTTCATCGACGGCGAAGGCTAGAATTTGCACGCCAGTACAGCAGCTGGACGTCCACTGAGTGGCGACAGGTTGCGTTTTCGGATGAATCGCGTTTTATGCTCCATCGGACAGATGGACGTTGGCGTATAAGGCGTGAAACCTCTGAAAGGAACCACCCTGCAACCATTGCCGGAACGGTCCAAGCTGGAGGCGGGAGCATTATGGTCTGGGGAATGTTTTCCTGGCATTCTCTAGGTTCACTGATCATTGTGGAAGGCACAATGGATCAATACAAGTACGCATCTGTCCTTGCGGACCATGTTCACCCCTACATGCGCATTGTTTTTCCTCAGGATGATGGCATCTTCCAGCAGGACAATGCGAGGTGCCATACAGCTGCCAGTGTACGTGCGTGGTTCGAAGAGCACCAGGATGAGTTTACCGTCCTCCCCTGGCCAGCAAACTCACCTGACTTAAACCCAATCGAGCATCTGTGGGACCATCTCGATCGAGTTGTTCGCGCCATGGATCCTCAACCGCGTAATCTAGCGCAGCTGGCCACGGCATTAGAGTCGGCATGGCTCAACATCCCAGAGAACACCTTCAGAAACCTATGTGACTCTCTTCCTGCACGTCTCGCAGCAGTCCGCTCTGCGAAAGGTGGTTATTCTGGCTTTTGACAGATGGTCACATTAATGTGACTGGACTGTGTATGTATATACATTATCTCTTTCTCTCTTCCTCCCTTTTTTAAATAAATGATGTGTTTTGCAGGACTGAAATTTAGTTATACCCAAATTTTCTCTGCAGTATTTGTACATTATTGTCACTAAAGTAAATAAGAGTCAGATTACCAAAAAAATTAGATTTTAGATAAATTCACTACCATAACGTACTAATTATTAAAGCTTACAGACATGCATTATAATATGCCTTATATTTTCTTTCCCTCGATATTATTATAAAAAGGTAATTATTGCTCATTTTTAAGGGCTCATTTTTTATTTTACCTGATATCTATAAAAAAGAAACACTACAAAAAACGTTTTGAAATTTCCCCAGAAATGTATAATTTTTTAATTTTTGAAAACATTTTTTTCGTCGTTTAACGACAGTATCTATTTCTGATGTTCTTTTTTTTTTCAACTGGCAATCTGTGTTTTATATTATAAGGTATTTTCTCTCTCCTTCCAACATGCCTTCTGATGTAACGTACAACGTGTATTCGAAAGGTCCAGATTCAAATCCCGGCGAGGACATCGCTTATTTTTCACGCCTCTAGCTTTAAAATAACCTAATGACTCTACAGAGGTGCCCTAATTAAAAGGTGGTGAACGATGATTCTTCAACACCAGGATTTGGCGGTAGGATTCCCTAATCCCCAGTCGCCCTCTAAAAGGGGAAGTATACAAGGTAATTTCTCCCTCCTTCCAGCATGTCTTCGTAGTGTAACGGTTAGCACACTCGAAGCGTATTTCAGGAGATCTAGATTCGAAGCCCGGCGACACATTTTTCACGTCTCCAAAATGCCCTAATGTTCTACAGTATATTTCTGACATGCTGGGAAACAATATCCCGCAGTTCAAAGCTGTATAAAGGTAAATGTGTTGTGCTGAGATTACATATCCAAGTTGCTGAATTTGAAGCATATTTCTTTAAGTTAGATATGCATATAATTAAGATAAAGAAATTAATGGTCAGTCAAGGAAATCTTATCTTTGAGATAAATAAATTAATGGTCAAGGAAAGCCTTTACATTCAAAACATCGCAAAAACATAAATCAATTTTCCATTATTTTCAATGTTCATTTGTTTTCTAAGATTGTAGAGCAACTTACTAACTTCGTAGAATAACCTAATGTTCTACAGTATATTTTTTAACTTCTGTGAAACTATACCCCACAGTTCAAAGTTGTATAAAGGGAAAGTGCTATGCTGAGATTATATATCCAAATTGCTGAATTTCAAGCATATTGCTTTAAGCTAGATATGCATATAATTAGGATAAGGAAATTAATGGTCAGTCAAGGAAATCTTATCTTTGAGATAAATAAATTAATGGTCAAGGAAAGCATTTACATTCAAAACATCGCAAAAAATAAGTCATTTTTTCATTATTTTCAATATTCACATTTTTAGGCAACTGTTTACATTAATTCATTCACTTTTTTTTGCGTAAAAACAAGCAATATGAAATAAACGTTCTCAAATGAATTCTAATAAAACATATATTTACAAAACATCAATGTATTTAACTTTATTCCTCAGTTTGTAACAAAATTCGCTACAGAACAAAATGCTGGAAATTATCGCTTTTCACTGTACATGTTCTTGTGATGATTAGAGTCCAGCTAGTAATTGAGAAATTCATGTTTTGAATTTTGGCAAGAGTATGTTTATTCATCTTGTTTTCTTGCCTTAACAGAAAGAAAAAAAAAATATTCTCTACAATTAAGCCCCAGCTAAAAGAATTTGGACGAAAATTTGTAATCATCTGAATTTCATCATGTGACATTTACGTCTTATCACAATGTCGATAAATTTGGAGTGAAATGTTATGTAGGTAATTATCGCATTTCGCTTTCCCTCGTGCGTTCTCTCAAATTACAAGTGGCTAGTGCCGTACCTAAGGGGCCCGGGTTCGAATCTCGGAGAAGGCATGGATGTTTGTAAATGTATAATGTCCGTGCGCTATAAGGGAAATCTAAACACGCGATGAGCTGAAGTCCTTTCGAGAAGTGACAGATCCGCGAACCCACCCCCATCGCTTAATGGCGGACCTTACATTCAGTTGAACAATGTTAAACGAATTACGCACACTGCGCATGCCCAGAAGAGAATTTGACGCAATTACGACTTTGGCGTAATTTTAAAAGAAGATAAATAGGGTAAATGCTTGATGTTCTGTTATCTGGACGTAAACAGTTCGGGGTTTTAAAACTTGTTAGGTTGTACGTTGCTTCATTACTTAGGTGTTAATATCAATGGTAAACTCCCCAAATTTTCGTTTAAGAAGGATTACAAAACAGGAAACATTACATGATGTTATTTATTGATTGTACTTCTGAGGAATAAAAGCAATCGATTATTTACCATGCGTTTCATTCATAAATACTTTAACAATTTAAGAAATATATCTAGTTTAAATTACTGATTTAAAGCCAGAGAAATTACTACAAATAACTGATACTAAATGTAATGTTTATGAACAAACTAAACCAAAATAAAATTAAACAGAAGCAAGTGCAATAAGCACAAAAGAAGTGTCCATAGTATTGCAATCGTAAAGAGTATCTAAGGCCTACATGACGAACAAGCTTGTGTAGGGTTGTTTATTTTTATTCTCCAGTATTTTCTCCCACGCCAACGGTACACAATTGAGCATGCGCAGTAAGCGAAATTCGTTAACATTGATCAACTCAATGTACGATTTGCCATTACGCGTCCCCATCGGGGTCCTCTGTCTCAAAATTGGTCGCGGAAGTGAAGTAATGTCGTGCTGTCACCTAAATGGTTCTCAAGGCTCTTGCCAAGGACAGGCTCATTCGACTCCTTGCCACGATGAATATCGTGGCTTGTGTTGACTATTGTCAAACAGATGAGATTGGTAAAAAAAACAGATCCATCTAGAAAATTATTGTTATTATTATTACGTTTTCCGTTACACATGGGGAAAACGCCTATGCAGCCAGCCCGTTTGCCGAGAATCAAACTCTGGAGTGAACTACCAGTGTTCAGTGGCTTTTATCTCTTGGCAAATGGCAGGCCATCTAGAAATTGGAAAATTCAACTTCAAGTTTCGGGTAGGGTAGAGCTGGTTTCTTACTTCTCTGTTTTTTTAAAAAAAACTGCGTTTACAATAACCTAACTGTGTGCACAGTAAATTAAACACATTTAAATTTATGAAAACATAAATAGCAAGAACCAAATATAATTGCAATAAATTTCATAAATATGTAGTATTTGAAATAGAACAAATAATTCTATTTGAATAGAATTGAATGAATTCTGTGTATAAAATTCAACAGTGCATTAATAGAATTGAATGAATTCTGTGTATAAATTTCAAGTGCATTAATAACAATGCCCCATATAACTGGATTAAATATATTGAAACGCATTTCAATTTTAGAACAATACTTAGAACTCCTTAACAATGTGCATAATAATTGATTTTCTCTTTTAAATTCAATGGAAATGCCAACATTGTCTGTTAAATTGAACTTCTAAATACATTCATTGACTGTTTCTTTCAGTAAAACGTAACATTCCTCTTATTCCTATTCTCAAAGATTTCACGATGAAAAGTTTAAAAGCTGAGCTCAAAAACCACTTTGACACGGTAGACGTGATTCAAAGGGAAAAGAGGATACTAAAATCCCTGCTAATTTCCCTATCGCCTTCTTCCATCTATTATGCATGAAGAGCTTAAAGGCATAACCTTAATTCCCATTTCGTGGAGTTAAATGAGTTCCAGGATTGTTAAAACGGAAGGATGCTTAGCATAGTCGGGCACGAAGATCGGAGGATATGAAAGGATTGAGTGGTCCATGCTTTAGAATTCAACGTTTACAGCTATGAATTGGCTTAGAAGATATCATCATCTTAGAAGTGGGTTAGGTGACTGAAATTTTGGAATAATTTGCACTTCTCTTCCAAGTGCAAGTGATATTATAACTGTAAGTTAATGGAGTTGAAGCAAGATTGGTGTCTAAGAATTGCTATAGATCTGTTTTAAATATAACGTGTAAGATTTTGGATTTGATAGCGAATTACCATGCTTGAATACTAGTCCAAAAGCACGTTAAGTAAGTGTTTTAAAAATAATAATTTTTGCTTAAATTAAAATACAGCTTCCCTTTTTGGTTTAGCGCTACTTCGTGATGAACATCACTCAATGGGATAATAAATACGCGTCTCCAAGAACGCATGGTAGGATTTCGGGAAATCCTTGTAAAGACGAGATCTCTGTGCACTTTGTTTTCAATATATTAAAAGCACTTTTTATGTAAAATACAAATGAATGGTGCGATTTTAAAAATTAATAATAAATCCATTTATTATTTTATATGGGCAAAATTTGCAATATAAGTAGCGGTAACTACCCAAGTATTTGAAGCATTAATCACAGTCCTTCAATATGTGCACTCTTGGTCACTCGACACACATCTACAAGGTCATCAGATTCTTTCCATACTCGGTGTAGCGTGTCCGCCGTGACGGTCTGCAGTGCATGCCTTATTCGACCATGAACTTCCTCAAGGGACACGGGCATTGGCGGTACATAAATCCAGTCTTTATCAAATCTCCAAAGAAAGAAATCGCATAGAATTAAATTCTGTGAATAAGGTGGCCAGGAAAGAATGTTGTTGTCTCCTGTTGCAGCATGTCCAGTGCAACGTTTCTGAAGAGTTCGATTAAGAAGCTTTCCTACATACCTGTGAAAATGAAGCGAAGCACCGTTCAGTTCCAAAATATAGTCATCATAGTTGGTTTCAGCTAGGGTAGCAATCAGGTTTCCAACATTCCACAATTAAGTCACCAATCACAGCTTCCTGTTCGAGGAAAATTGTGCCGTGCCCATTACATGCATCAAGACCTCTCGGGAAAATTAGAAACCTGAAATCTGGTTCCTTCAAGCTGAAAACCATGAAGACACACAGGATGTGGTATTCCCTTAAATATCAGGAGGCTCGAATACCTCATCACCGTCGAATAGGAGCTTTGTAAACCAGCATCCTCTTAATATCAACCGAATGAACCACTTCATCATTCTGGAAGCGACATATTCATGTCTCTTTCTGCCATCACTTACTAACCATCTCCAACAGAGTTACTATTGCATTCCAGAAGTAATTTAATTAATAGACAGAAACACCTCATGAGGATAATCTCACAATCATCGTAGAAAGAAGCCGAACTGTACCGACACCACTGAGAGAGGCCATATCACTGAAAAGTGACGTCACGGCAAGGAGATCCCGTAACTCCGAGTGCGAGGAGGAAATCATTGCTGTTGAGTAGAAAGATATAACTTTCTTTGTCTCTGATCTGAAAGCGGCGTTTAGGGTAGTGTTTATATATTTTGTGCTTTTAATAATCAATGTTATTTTTTTTCTACAGAATTACAGAAGATCTGAAAGCTGTGTTTCGGCTATATTTTGTGCTTTTAATAATCAATGTTATTTTTTTTCTACAGAATTACAGAAAACCATACAGATAAAAGAAAACAATTATTCAGTTTTGTACTCAGATGAATAATATCCTATCTTGTTTAGTTATGTTTACGTTGACCAAAAATTAAAACGTGATATATTAATTTTGTAGATTTTTTTAATTTCCACAGAATTTTCTATTCGGTATTTTAAAACTTTATATAATAATTATCTTCTAGTATCTAACTAGAAAGCAAAGTTAATAAAGTCATATTCAATGGCATACTTCTAACAAATATTAAAAATGAGAAAAATATGTTTAAAGTGGCTAAAAATATATTTCCAAAAATTACCATCAGTTTCATTAATCCTAAATCTCGAAAAACAAAGAATGAAAAAGGTTTTGCTTCAAAAAAATTTTATTAGCATTTCAAAGATTTTAAAATATTAAATATTCACAAAGCATACTCTATGTAGCAGATAAATGACATAAACGAGCTTTTCCTTAATTCTCTTATTTTAATGCAATTATTTATTTAGTATTACTGCAGTTTTTAATTCCAAGAATAACTTTGAATGAGTAATTAATATCATTATCCCATTTCTCAAAGTTCGAAACATTACAGAGCTTTAAAACAGCATAAAAATGCCTTTATAGTTCATTTCAGTTGAGTATTTAAAGTAAATTACAGATAAAAAGCTAAAACAAAACTCTAATTTTAAAAACACTATATATTAGTCAAACAAATTACCACAAGACTGTAGCAAGTGAATTCCTTGCATCATAAATTTAAATGCTATTAGCAAAAACTATAATAACAATAAAATTAGCTTCATGTATATTTACACATTATTTATGCCGACAGTTTAAAAAAATCACCTAAATAAATCTGAATTTGCAATAAATGAAATAATAATTACATTACATATTAACACATTAGATGCAGCAAGACATTAAGGTTTTTATATTTAGGAAAATATACATAAGAAATAACAAGCAATGAAACAAAAGTAGTGCATTTTGGGATTCATAAAATACATAAAGGAGT
Source organism: Stegodyphus mimosarum (assembly GCA_000611955.2). Classification (NCBI taxonomy): domain Eukaryota; kingdom Metazoa; phylum Arthropoda; class Arachnida; order Araneae; family Eresidae; genus Stegodyphus; species Stegodyphus mimosarum. Next base: position 348,155 of record KK112072.1, on the reverse strand, counting down.
TTTGCTAAATCAAAGCTTAATGTCTTATTAATAAAATAAACTGTTACCTCGTTATTATATCTATAGAATTCATGTCACACATTTATAATAAATTTGCATGTTATCACAAGTATTGTTGATCGTCATACATAATACAAAAAGCATATTTATATTAGTAAAACTGATATAAAACTAATTCTATGGATATTTTTTTCCAACTATTTATGCTTACTTTTCCAGAAAACAACCTAAAACTGAATTAGCAAAAAATGAAATAACAGCATACATTTGCATATTAATGCTACTGCAGCAGGACATTAAAATTCCTATACTTAGAGAAAGGCACATAAGAAATTATAAACAGGTAAATAAGAATGATATGTTTTGTGTTTCATGATATACGTAGAAATAAGCTGTTATTTTTACCTTATTAAATTTAGAATAAATCGTTTTTCAGAAATATTGATTAAGAATATTCATAACGCTAGTTACACAATAATAAAGGACTTGAACTTTAATTAAGTATCCTTTAATTAAGTATAATAACACATGACAAAATATTTTCGCTTTGGCTCTCTTTCGTAAATTACATTAAAAATTGTATAACTGCTTCTATTGTTTATTGTTCATTACGGAGTATGGATTGCTAAATCAATAAAGTCAATCATAAATTCTTACTTATCAATCTTTCCTAATTCTTAAGCGAGAAAATTTCAAAAATAAATTTTTCAAACGCTCAGTTTGTTCTTAACTTTTTACACTGGTATTTGCTAAATACCATTTTGTTTGTTTTAAAATCAGCCTTTAGAGCTTGCAATGATATTTCAAAGTTTCACTTGAAAGTGTAACAAATACAAAACATGCACTGCCTGTTTTTAGAGAAATCTCTTTGAGTATATATGTAAACTGAAGAATGAAAAATATTTTGAGTACACAATTACTACCTTATACAACTATATACACGAATATATCTATCATTCTTTGTCACACTAAGCAAAATTAATAACAGTGTTTTCTCTTTTCAGTTGTAAGCAGAAATCGTAAAATACAATTAAAATATATTCAAGTCATCTAAATTTTTAATTAATAATTAGATTTCCATTAAATCATGAACTTTGCATATAATACAACAAAATAAATAATTCATTCAAATTGCCGTGAAAAATATATGTATATGTTTCATTAATATTTAAAACGTTTTATACAAGCATAGATAAAACTTACCAAACAGTTATATAAACTGAAAGGCTTATTTAAACTAAATACAAATTATCTATTTTACTAAAGGTTGAAGTTTTTATTTCCTTAAAGTGTTTCTGAGCACATCATTCTTTTGGGTACAGTAGTTTTTAAGAAAAATATTGCATGATGCTTTTATAACAAAATTTAGAATATTTTCTAAGGTGTGTCCTTCATTATATTGGTTGTAGGTTATGTATTCACTGGCTACTAAAATTTGATACTTTAATGCGCATGCAAGAGATCGCTGATTGAGTACCTTTAAAAAACTGACTTCATGTTCTTCAGAAACTAATTTCTTTACTACAATATAGGTATAAGATACGACAGTTATTACACCTGGTTGTGGACGTAGCAATCCAACTCGGTTCATATTTAGTATGAAACGATGTTCTTCATCCAACTCCAAAGTTTTGTCTAAAGTGAGGTTTTCCCAACAATACTCACATTTCACAGTCTTTAGAAATCTATATATGCAATAGCCAGCGAGATATATTATGAGTGGAAGAACATTAATAGAATGCAGCTCATTTTGAGTTACTTGTAAGGTGCAGAAGGCACTAATAAAATCCTTGTCAGTACCAATGAGGTCACTATTATCTGTATTAAAACGTCTGATTTCAAGTTTTCCAAACTTTTTTGATTCAAGAATCAAAGGTAAGAAAGTTTTTATGCACAGCGTGCCTTCTGATTCAGCTATCTGAGTTATTGCTATCTTATATTGTGAACCAGATAATTTTCTATACTGGCCAAATCTGTCTTCCAGAGCATCTGTGTGAACTTTGCCTGGCAGGAAAGACTTAAATTTTAATTCCTCTATACAATACCTAGTTAATTCAAGGAGAGCATGTGTTGTATGAGAAAAGGCAAAATTTGTTTCCCTGGTAACTGCTCCTACAGAACAATTTTATAACGCCATATGTCAATCCAAGCAGGAACGTTTTTCAGGAAAAGGCATCTTCTTTTAAAGATTGGAACGGTGTTTTCATATTTACAATATCATACCATGTGCTTATTATTTCTATGAAATCTGCATTTGGGGAATAGTATGGAATATCATATTTCTGTCCCAATTCCCGAAGTGCTTCAGGAACAAACTTGCTAAATATTTTAAAACAACATTTTGGAGCTCTAAATTTGAGGGATTAAGGGCTTTTAAAGTCAAGCCATAACTGTGGGAAATCAGAACCGCCAGCCCAGCGCAGCGCAAAGCAGCGGAGACGAGTTCCAGACGTGGACGAGAGCAGACGTGTTCTCTGTAAGCTGACGATGCTGACGTTGACTTACCTTCCAGAAATTTGAGAAGGGATGATGTCCCAGTGGTTTTATAGAAACCCACCAGTATTTGCGAATCCCAGTCTTGTTCCCGAGATTCGACAATATTATAAGCAAAACTGTGTACTGTTGATTATCACATGAACAATATGCGGACTAGTCTTAGCCGTGGAGTTATCGTTACCTTTAGTTATGTCAATCTACCGCGTTATATTATCATTCATATTTTATCACCTTTCATTCATATTAGCAATTGCATAATAAATTAGAATAGTTCATACTGATCTCGTGCTTTTGATCCTATAACCCCACATAACTATATTTCATTAATACTTCACAACTTTCCAGCTGATGCGTTTGTTTTAAAGCAGAAAAGGATGCATTTAACATTTGCATATTTTCCGTAAGAACGGGTTCATTTGAATCTGAGTCGAAACAACAAGCATTAAAATCTGGAAAATGAAAGCATTGCGAAGATTTTCCTCTGGTTAAGCAAGTTGTTTCGGATACACTTTAAGATGTGAACACTATCAATAGCAAAAAATAACGGTCTCAATATGTTGGCAAGATGTTTATAAAATATAGATATTTTTGGAGGAGTGGCAAAAAAAAGAAATTGTTTTTGAAATAATATAATTGTTATCACTCACCACTGTGATGACCATAAAGCTAATTTCCTCCAGCTTAAGAATTATTTTTTAGGCATAGAAACAGTTCTTCAGCTGTATTTTCGCAATAAGTAAACTATGAGCAACGTCTTTATAGGACGACAGAAACTTCTGAATCATAAATACGTATGCTGTGGTAGCTGCGTGGACACTATCATGTGATGAACCATATACATTCCCTCCTTTGAATTAAAAAAAGGGCTTAATATATATTTCATCCGCCAAAAATAGCAACACGTAAGTCCTTTTGGCGTAATAATGGAAACTCAATATATGACAAAAAGTCACTGTTATGCTGTTCCATTTTGGGGTTTATTTGAAATGAAGAACATAATCTCTGCAGTGTACTTGGATGTGGCAAGATCACGTTTCCTTAAAACATTATGAAACGATATCCACGAGGAGATACTGAATAAATCAGTGAACAAAAGATTAAAACATCCGTACTGTAATGTCTTCGTACTTTTTTCTGCATTAAAAGACCTATTTGGTCATTTATGAACTGTATCGTATGCAAGTTATCAACACCTAAATTAGTTTCTATTACATCATCTATCAGCGTTTGTACCATACGTAGTTTACAATTGTTTTCGGGAGAAAGATTACAACAAACAGCATTTGTTTTCTCAATAACTGTTGTAACATCATTACACCTACGTATGCTTTTAGGTATGACAGTATTTTCTAATTTTGTTGCTTGAATGTCTTCAATGCAAATATTTTTATTAAGCCCTTCAGTCATACAACCGATGCTACAATACGTGATGCAGTTCGTAAAGTTATCAAAGCAAAAATGATAATATCTGATTTCTGAATGATGGATTATTGTTCTGGCAAACTAATTAAGCACAACTTTTCAGAGAGCTCAGAAAGACTAGTAAATGTCATTTTTTTGTCATAGTCTTCTTTGGATTTTATGCTTTCAGTAATTGCAGCTTCTAAGGCCCAGTTTTCCAATCTTTCTTTCTTGCAGTCGAAACTTTCTCTTTTCTTACAGCGTTTCGACAAATAAACAGGACAATTAGGAAGTTTTGTAGGATGCTGTAAAACTGCTGCCGCTTTTCTGCCGATTCTTTCATCGCACATTTCCGAAACTCTTTGGATGTCGCATGGAGCAAAATGAAGTTCACAGACCTAATGAAATAAAAGAGACAATAAAAGTTATTTTTTAACCTTTCTAAAATGTCGCAATAAGTGTATTGTAGAGTAGAAAATGTTAGCTTAATTGAAAATCAAAAATTTTTATTATTCAGTAAGTTAAAAAAATTTGCTCTTATAACAAGAAAACAAACTATGTTAGTTTAAAATTGAATGGTTTTGCCAGATTCTTTATCAGCTTAAATTCGAAGCTAAATTTTAGTGAACATATAGTTTTAAAATATTTATGATTATAGTTCAAGAATATATTTAATGGAAATTTTCTTCTTTTGTTCGCATTTTTTAAATTATAAATACAATTTCGACTAATGTACTTCATAATGTTTTGCATTTGGCCTCTTTTAAATATTACTGAATTTGAGAACAGACATCAGTTGTTCAGCTTTTATGTGGACTAAGTTTTCAATTATTTTGGACCTAAAGTGCTATATTTTTAATAGGTATTATAATTAACATTGGGAGTCCTCTTATGTCAATATCACTCTAGATTACTATGGTACGTTCTAAATATTTGTTAGTTACAATACTTAAATTATTAAGCGATTTAATTAACATTTTCTAAAATTAACGACTCGTAAAAGGATTAGAATTATGACTAGAATAATCATAAATTTATGTTCTTCAAAACGTATTTTATTATTCAGTTGTGAAAGGGATAACTGAAATTTTCAAATCATCTGACATTTTGCATATAAAGATATATAACTAAAATTGCTTTTATTTTCTCTTAATTCTTTTGAAGATATTTCTTACCTGGAACAAAAAATTCAGTTGCATAAATATTGTGAACGATGTGGAATACGTTAAAATATATAATGAGCAAAATGATATTTAGTGTGATAGACAGTAATCAAGGAAACATATATTTCTTACCCTGGCTTTCGTAGGCTGGAAGTGTTTTCGGTGGATCGCTATTATCCGTCTTTTGGAGGTTTGGATCGCTTGGAAAACAAAAAACTGACACTTTTGGCTGTTCTTTATAGTTTCTTTTGCATCCAGAGATGCAACAACTAGCTGGCATGATGTGTGGTTTAATCCAAATCGAAAACGAAAAACACAAAGAAGAGAAAAACGGTCTCTTCAGGAGATACAAAAATACAGCAATAGCGATCGGTCACACTATCACTACCGAGAGACCCGTATCAGTGAAACGTCAATGCTACGAGTCGCAAGGGATCTCCTCATCGTGACGTAGCATGACGTAGCTACGGGGGTAATATGGCCTACTTAACTTTCGGTGGTGTCGACACTGCATCATTTAAGGCTAAATTTGACACGTTCATGTGCTTTTCACACACTAAATAGCAGTTTCGAACAGTATTTCAGAGCATACAAACTAATAATTCACCTCGCCTATCATCATTTTTGACCCCGATAGATCGTTAATAAATTCTTCCTCGTTTCGTTAATACACACAGTTTACTTGCAGCGCGTTGTTTCTTACTTATTTATCTACCTCGTAAACGACTCAAGCATTCAGTAAATAACAATGTAATTCAGTTCATTATTATACACCAGGCCGATATATTTTCTGTAAGTATTCCTTTATTTCGTCCATTCATGCGATTCCCCACATCACTACTCCTGTTTCTGCTCTGCATTATTTGCTATACCATCTGATCATCTCTTTTTCTTTCTTTTTTCCTGTTTTTTCTCCACTTCGTCTCAACTCTTCAGAATTACTCATTTCTTTTTCTCTTCCCTTGTCTTCGTTCCTTTCTCTTTCCTTCCTCCTTAGGACAATATATTTCTTGTTTAACTTTTTATTTAATTATTAATTAAAGCTGACTTCTCGTGCAACCATGCCTCAAATGATCTTACATTGATCAAAACTGAATCACACCACTTTTCCCAAACCAATTACAAGCACATTGCCATTAACTGCGGTAGGCCTAGGTCATTAGAAGAAAAGACTCTTGAGAAATGATAAGCCTAATAGACAGTCAGTCTCTACTTGATATTTTATCAGTCCAAACGGCTACTAATTTTACAATAAAATGGCCACGTAAAGGAATTCTTTTTTCAAACCTACCGCCTATCCACCCCCCAGCAATATTTATTTTTCTATATGCTTATGAATTCCTTAATTTTTAGCTTTTAGTTACTTTGAAAACTCAAGCGGAAAAAAGCTGTTTCTTTCAAACTAACGCAACACAAGAAATCTTTCATTCATACTCTGAGGACATTAGAAGGCGAAAGGATCCTTTATTATCAATTTTTTCATTTATTGATCTTTCCCGAAACCTTCGCAAAAAATGTTCTGGCATTTTCCTTTACGGAGTATAAACAAACAGAAGTATTACTTAATCTGAACTTAAATCACATTGCTACATAACAAAATAGCAACTTCATTGTATACTTGGACTTGTTAAAGATATTTTCGTTCTCTGAAATCCAACAAACAGAAATGGAAACAATTGAACTGAAAATCTTCTCTCGACAAGATAGAGCATTTCGTAAATGATATGTAAGACAAACTGTATTGCCAGTTTCGAGGACGCTGGATTAGAGTAAATCCACACTCCACTGTTATGGTTCGAGAAATCCTGGTTTTACCCCTCCAGGCTTCAGCTTTGTCAAAAATATGATTTAGGATGAAGGAGTTAATAAACTGGACCACCTTGAGAGAATCTCACAAGTTACAGCAAACTTAAAACCTCTTCGTCTGAGCAGTGAAATCTGAGTACAAACATTAGTGATGCTCGCGAAATGTTAGAGCTTCTTAAAAGTACGTTTACCAAAATTAAATTAATGTTAAATCTAATAATAAAAAATTGGCAAGGTATAGATCTGCGTTTATTTGAATTTATTGCGTTATTTATAAGAAATCTATAAAGGTTATCAGATGCAACAATTCCACTATTTTCCTGTACCTTTGGGACAACATTATACGACCTAATACTAGCAATTTGTAAGAATTATATCCTTCATATGAACCTAAGTTAGAACGCACTCAATGCATGTGTATTTCTTTTGAACTCAGCTTCAAGTTAATTTACATAATAACCATAAAATGTTGGTCCTAATGCTGTTTTCGGAAAATCCAGAGACCGTAAGTTAACCATTTGTCAAGAACTAACAGGTTGAAACATGGTTCAAAATTACTTTCCAGTGTAATATATATTCACAGTAAGCTTTGGTGCAACTTCTGCAGAAGAAAATGATAAATAAAAAATATTAATTTCTTGATAGACTTGCATGTTGAATAACTTGAAATTAATAGCATTTTAATAAGACATATTTCATCGTATGCATCCAGATTTTATGATAAAACGTTTTGTCAGTCAACTGGAAATTTATCGCAGTGCTAAGAAGTTATCTTTCTTCATATGTAATTGATTTTCATGTTACGATATTATGTGAGTCCCTTCGAAGTTAATTGCACTGCAAAGAAGATATAATTTAACCTACGAAATTGAATTTCCTAATAAGATATTGCGATAATTAACTTAAAAATAATCACGTTATTTAGATGACCCATTTTCCCCTATGAATAGTAATTTTATAGTAGAATACAATATTTTTCAATTTAAAATTAATCGCAATGCCAAGAAATGTAATTTATGTAGGTATATACCTGATTACATTTGAATTTCATGATATGGCGTTAATTCAATCCAATTGCAAGTTAATCTCAATGCTTATTAGATATATTCATTCCTATGTAACTGAATTTCATGACCGATGCTCAGTTGAGTGCTTATCAATTAAGAGTAATGTAATAAATGCATTCCATCTTGGACTATGTACTATATTTAAGTATGCATAATAATTCCTTATAAAAAAGAATAATAAAGTTTTGAAACTTTTAATAAACTTCCAGATATTAACTCCTTTATTTTACTTAACTTTATAAGGTATTTCTCCCGCCTTCTTAGCATGCCTTCGTGATGTAATGGTCAGCAAACTCGGCAAGTACTTGAGAGGTCCAAGGTTTGAGTCCTGGCGAGGGTATTGCTTATTTTTCACATCCCCTGTTTCCAAAGTAACCTAATGTCTCAACAGTGGCGCCCGAACTAAAAACGGTGGTGGATGATGATTCTCCACCACCAGGATTTGGCGATTGGGTCCCCCAATCCCCAGTCGTCATTTAAAAGGGGAAGTATATAAGGTAGTTTTCCCGCCTTCTTAGCATTCCTTCGTGGTATAATGGTCAGCGCACTCGGCTCGTCCAAGGTTCGAGACCCAGGGAGGGCATTGCTCATTTTTCATGACTCCTGCTTAAAAAAAATCCTAATGACTCCACAACTTCAAACTGTACTATTTTTTTAAATTGTTCATTACTATTGCTTTAAAATGTTTAAAATAGAAGCTAAACATTGCTTGTAAGAAACGCTCTCTTTAGAATCGTAAATGCTCATAGAAACAGAGAAAAAAATTAAGTTATATTTATGCAAATTTTTCTATTACTTTCTATAATAGATTATTTCGGTTATTTATTATTATTCTAAACTTGCATTCCTAATTCTATTTACCACTATTGCATATTTGTTTCATTAAATTTTAACTCATTCCTCAGCTATCTATTAACAGCTCTCTGGATACTGAATAAGGTGGAAAATATCTTCTGCTAGCATTAAAGTTTTACATGAAGCTTTGTAAAGTAAATAAGTGCCATGTTTTATTTACTATTCTACGCTTAGATATACAACCGTTTTATTTACTAATCCACACTTAGATTAGCAACAGTTTTATTTGCTATTCTACACTTAGATTAGCAACCGTTTTATTTACTTCTCTACTTTTAGACAAGCAACCGTTTTATTTACTATTATACGCTTAGATTATCAACCATTTTATTTACTACTTTACGCTTAGATTAGCAACCGTTTTATTTACTACTCTACCTTTAGATATGCAACCGTTTTATTTACTATTCTACGCTCAGATTATCAACCATTTTATTTACTACTTTACGCTTAGATTAGCAACCGTTTTATTTAATATTCTAGGCTTGGACAAATAACCGTTTTATTTACTATTCTACGCTTAGATTAGCAACCAATCACATTAATATGCATATATATATATAGAGAGAGAGAGAAATGTATTATCAAAATACAGATTTTTATCATTTTAAAGCATTTCTTCAATGTGCGTGTTTAGATATATTAGATTCCTCGCACTGTCACGAGATATTATCCAAACACCGAAGTACATTTCATATAAACTTTTCTTAGCATTCTCATAAACACTTCGTGAAGGCGCAATATCTTTCAATAACCTTCGGTGCTTTCCATTTTCCCCCTTAAATTGACTGGTAGTTATTTCTTTTTTCGAGTGCGAGGAAAGATTGATATAAACATATCTAAGCGAGAAATATATAGTTAGATTTTTAGAATTCATTCTCGGAGGAAATGATGAGTTAGCAAAAAGTATTCTGAGGAGGGACGGAAAGTATGGTCAGCCTGCACCCTCTACCTGAGCACGCAAAGAGCCGTTTATCAGAACATATTGAAAGCAAAAATCAAATTATTATGTGAGAGGTATAAAAAAAGGTAATCAAAGCAAAAAAATAAGCCTACTCAAAAAATTATAATTAAAGATGTAATAGCTTCTTTTCCTTTCTCTTTTATTTAGAATTATTTTTAACGTGATTAAAACCAAATACTATATCGGCTGCAGTATAAAACGGTGTTGTTTTTTTAGCCCCGGAAGGTTTTGTTATAAATATTTACTGTTAGCCAAAGTACCCGATGCCAGTTAAGTTAGGTTGAGAGTAATGTTTCTAACAATATAGAGAACGATACCGCTGTAATCCTTCTCTAACAACGATGCAAAAGCTACGATTTATAGTCATACGTTTTTCACTCTGGTGCAATATGGAACCCACATAAACAAATTCGATAGAAAAATAAACTAATTCTCTCTCATCATATCAGCAACAAGGACAGGCAGTTTTTAATGATTTTCGTCTTTCTAATCAAATGGTCATGAGAGCTCAAGTTCCATCCAATATTTCACTTATATTCAATTTTAATCTATTAAATGTGGCAAAAGATTGATCTTAATTGATCAGAAATCAATAAGGCCAACAACCAAATAAACACACATTCTTCTTTACATATATAAATTTCGTAAAATTTGCAATTTTTTTATTAACAGACTCTACGATTTGCGAGCGAGCAGTAGCAACACTTTTCCAAATAAAGCATTTTTATCTCCAACCCCCTAGATTGTTGTCACTCGGAAAAATGAGTGCGAAAATTAGTGTTTTCAGAGTTTTTAATTGATATCTCGGTTGATTAAAGTCTTACGAAGATGAGAACAGTCGAAATGGCTTCCCAAGAATTTTTGGAATCGGAAATAATTTGTTTAATATTTTGCAATGCTATTTTTATTTCATTGTAAAACTCAGAAATTTTTTATTAACAAACTCTGCTATTTGAAAGAGAGCAGTGGAAATGCTTCTGCAAGTAAAGTAGATTTTTATTTTCGGCGTGAGAGACTATTGCCACTCGGAAAAATGAGGGCGAAAATTGGCGTTTTTAATTAATATCTGTGATTTGAGCTTGTGCGTGTGCGTGTGCGTGTGTGTGTGTGTGTGTGTGTGTGTGTGTGTGTGTGTGTGTGTGTGTGTGTGTGTGTGTGTGCTTTTTCCAGGACTCGGAAAAGAATTGTAGAAAGTAGTGACTGAGTTGATCGCGAACAAGCACACAAACAGACATTCTTCTTTATTATATACAAATATAGCATTCAAGTATAACATTATTCTGCAAAACTCTTAAGGTTACAAAAAATTTTTTAAAACTCTGACGTGTACACCATATGACTTTCTTGTACGGAATATTAAATTATACGCATTTTTTTCTGCGTTTCATTTAAAATTATTGAACTGAATTAAATCTACTTCGTCGATAGCGCAGAAACCACAACAGAATAAATGCACTCTTTAAAATTCACTATATTTATTTACCACAGCCACTCTCTGGCGTTAGGTTCACCTAACAGCGTGACATCTTATTCATTTTATAACTCAGATGCGCAAATATTCATCTGAAGATTATCAAATCCTTTCTGCATGTTCTATTCAAATACAATAATAAATCGAAAACGATGTATAAAAGAAATTAAACATATAAGAAAGAAACAGTTTTCGCAGACGATTCAGCGCCGCTTACCTAATGCACATGTGCTACTTGTAAACATTCTCCTCTGTCCGAGACAGACTGGCGACAATATTTGATGTTAATATAAAACATGTATTTCCTTGCATTTCATTAGAGATATATTTCTCATTTAATTAATTCATTTCTTAGTTCATGGCAAGACAAAAATACATAAAAACTCAAAATATCTTTATTAAAAACTGAAAGATGTCGAAAAAACATAAAACACCAAATACAGTTAAAACAATTAAAAAACCATGCTTACAATTAAAATTAGAATTTCTGCGCAAAAACAAGCAATTCGGCCAGCGGGTAAGAAGGCAGATTTTTCGGTGCACTAAGCTGAAAGTTTACTTTTGATCCCACTCTGCAAAAAGAAGGTGCAGAAACTGAATTCACTATTCTACTGAGTTTCAAATATAAACAAGTGGCGGCTTGTTAATCTTAACTCGCCACTTTTAAATTGTTAATACTTTCATAACTATTGCATGCAGATTAATTAAAGACATAGAAACCATATAATTCAATGACTTTTAAAGCAAAAAATGCACACTTTACAGATATATAAAAATAAAGATATTAAGATCACCAAGCAAGGCAAGAGAGTGGGAATATACATGAATATATATATATATATATGATTGGTGCAGTCAATTTCAATGAAAACGGGAGAGGCACAACAACATGTTATAGCTGTTTAACATATTTCATGTCCGAGTACTAATTATCTGGAAGTGAAACAATAAATAAAAATAATTTTAATATCATGAGAAAAATCTTACATAGAATAATTCGGCAACTATAAATAATGAGAGCATTCAAATTGTTCGAATATACAGAAATATTTTAATATTTCATGTCCCCATACTGATTATCTGGAAGTAAACGAACAGATAAAAATAATTTTAATATCATGAGCAAAACTTTACAAAGAATAAATCTGCTGCTATAAATGATTAGCATATTCAAATATATCAAATGTACAGAAATATTTTAATATTTCATGTTCAAATACTGATTATCTGGAAATAAGCCAATAAATAAAATTAATTTTAATATCATGAGCAAAAGCTTACATAGAATAATTCGGCAATTATAAATAATGAGCTTATTCAAATCGTTCGAATATACAGAAATATTTTAACAATCAATGTCCAAATACTGATTATCTTAAACTATCATACAATAATTCGGCAACTATAAATAATGAGCTTATTCAAATCGTTCGTATATACAGAAATATTTTAATATTTCATGTTCCGACACTGATTACCTGGAAGTAAACCAATAAATAAAAATAATTTTAATATCATGAGCAAAATCTTAGATAGAATAACTCGGCAACTGTAAATAAAGAGCTTATTCAAATAGTTCCAGAAATATTTCAACAATTCAGGTCCAAATACTAATTATCTGGTAGTAAACCAATAAATAAAAATAATTTTAATATCATGAGCAAAATCTTACATAGAATAATTTCGCAACTGTAAATAATGATCTAATTCAAATTGTTCGAATATGCAAAAATATTTTAATAATTCATGTCCAAATACCGATTATCTGGAACTAAACCAATAAATAAAAATAATTTTAATGTTATGAGCAAAATCTTACATAGAATAATTCGACAACTATGAATAATGACCATATTCAAATTGTTCGAATATACAGAAGTATTTTAATATTTCATGTCCAAATATTGATTATCTAGAAGTAAACCAATAGATAACTTTACATAGAATAAATGATGAACATATTCAAATATTCCAAATGTACAGAATTTTTTAATATTGCATGGCCAAATATTGATTATCTGGATGTAAACCAATAGATAAAAATAATTTTAATATCATGAGTTAATCTTTAACATTCTTAAATTAATCTCTTGTACTGAAGTAATGCTAAGAAATCCAATGTTCCAATGTTAAATGTCCTTGCATTCACATGTCACTAAGATATATTAATATAGTGATGAAATGTTTCCAAATAATTCTGCATCTAGTTTCAGATTTATTTTCCAACAAATTCTGTTTTGTGAGTTTTTTTAAATATTTTTTGCACTTATTAAAATTATTATATACGTCTTCTTTTTTATAATAACAATTTCAGGCGGCTTGCCGCACGAGCGTTTAGTTTTTAAAGAAATAATATAGCTAATATAAAAATATGTATGGTAACCTCTAACATTCTATCCTGAATTCTAAAGATATGCTGCTATTAAATATTTTGGGATTTTTCTGTTGAATAGAATTTTATTTAACATAAGTGACATAATTTTATTTGACATATTTAATAAATAAAGTTAACACATAAATAGTCAATAATAAAAACCAAAAAAAAAAGAAGTTTTGCTAGCAATCTTGCTAAGAAAACTTAATAATATGATGAACTGACAAAAGACTGAAAAAAATATAAACACTTAATATTCCATCAGGAATTCTAATCATATACTGCTTTGCAGCTTTTAATTTTTTTTTTAATTTTGTTGTTGAGCCGTATGTTGCTGAAGTGCGTAGAAAACGATGCTTAATAACAAAACTTAATAGTAAATAAATGGGTTTGTAGGAGTTAGTGCAAGGAGTAGACGGCGAGCTCATCGAGAGAGTTAAAAAACCTTAACAAACCGTTTTCAGTGACCGTTAAAATGTGAAACTTTTAGGAATTTCTCGATTTTTGCAAATTATTTCGTTTTCTTTTCTTTCTAATATTTTTTTTCTTTTTGAAAATTTTCTATTATGAATTCTTCTTTGAGGTGTTAAACTGTACTCTGAAAATTTCAACAATAGTTTTTCTTTCTCTTTTTTTTTCAACGTCTTGAAGCCAGTTTCTTCAAGAAGCTTTCGATTTCTCAATATGGCTCCCTAAAAAATAGAAAATATTTTCAATTCTATTGGGAGAAATATTTTTAACGTACCTCGTGTATTACTGATCCAACTGAAAAATGCACAGTTACATATTTAATAATAAAACCTTTTGTTTATTAAATATGCGCATAAGATTACACGTGTCGTTAACTTGTAATAGAAGAGTATCTTAGCATTTTTATCCTTTCATCTGGTTTTATTATTTTGAACATGCATGGTTTTGATGCTTATTTAACGTATGTAATTTGGAATTCTCTATGTGGAATTTCTGAAAAGGTAGAACTATCAATATGGTTTAGCTTAAAACTATTCAAGACAAACTGGAATTAGTATATGAAGATCAGATTGGAATTCTTTTTAATTTTACTGTTTTTGCATTCTTTGATTTTTTTAAATGTATTAACTTTTTGAATCTTTAATGGCAAACATTCAAACGTACGTAGAAAAAAAATTGCAATTTAAAATTTTAAGAAGGCATTTTTTTATTTTTATTTGAATGCTTGCACTTATTTTATTTTATTTTTTACAACATACATCTTACATAAAAAAGTTTGAATATTTGCATTAAAATGTTGGCTATTTTTCTCTGTATATGCCGTGAAACTCCATTCCCTTAAAAAAAATTTTTTTGCTCCAAAAAATCAAGGCTTAAAACTGATTCTTTATGTGATGTAATGATCCTTGCAAGCTCTCGCAAAATTTTCCTTCTGCGAAGCAGCATGAAATCAAAATGCTTTGTAGTGCTGCCATCTGTTGCTGATATTTAAAACAATTTTAAAAACAAGCAGATAAAATTTTTTCAAAATGATAAAGTCATTTCTTGTTCTTGATCTCTTACACAGATTTTTATACATATATTCTTTATTTTGAAATTTTCCTTTAATTTTTATTTTACTAGCTTTTTTCTATATCTATCATATATTTGTCAAAAATTATTCGGTCTCTGAAATTTTGGCACTAATTTTGATGTTCCAGTACTTCCTGAATTTTATGTACTTACATGTAACATAACTTTAAAATCATTAAACAAGCGTTCTGTTTAATCACAATCCGATTAATTAATTCAATATTCGCAGTAAATTATTAATTAAATATCTAAAATATATTCATAGTTGATTGTATTCCCGATATTTCAAGGTTGACTAGTACATGAATAAGTTGTTAATCATCGTTTCAATGAGTTGCGCGCTGTTACGGAAACTAAAGGCACTAAGCTAGTCAGTGGACATTTCAGACAACAACGCTTTTAAATAAATTTTTATCTAAAATCCAAAAATATTAAAAGGAACATCATTTTACCTCTCGTGATAACAAACTCGGTTCAAGTTCAGTCGGATTTTCTTGTAAGACTGATGCCCAGATGTTCTATTCGAAGAATGACAAACTAGTTTTCACCTGTTGATATGCTGGAGGTAGGTTATAAGAAATTTTAATAAATTCATGGTTCTTATAAAAGTGGAATAACTTGCGCTTTAGTGATATACACTTTAAATTTTGCTCATGAAAGTGCGATTATAACATATGAAATACTTCAAAGCAAGAAGCAGTGACGCACTCCGGTTACAGGGATTACGTGACTTATGTACAGCTAATCTAAACAAACAAATGTAGATGACTTCAGAGATCTCGTGACTTACGTATAGCTAATCTAAACAAACAATATATGTGATTTCAGAGATCAATCGACTTATGTATAGTTAATGTAAACAATGCTCACTAAAAAATAATAATTGGACAGTTCTACATCTCCCGTTCTACTGGCCCGACTGACAAAATTCAACTTGCGTTCTTCATGTCTCGAAAGCACAACTTAGGATATTTATTAGATTTATATATATCATTGTTCTTATATATGTATTTTGACACGAAATAGGACTTTTTCTGAAACAACAAGCCAATTTTCCCCATATTCCGATTCTACGACTCAAATTATGCCAAACTGCTAAGTTTTATAAAGCTCGCGAGAGAAGTTTTTAAAAAATCAGCTCTCAAAATTTTAATTCTTCCATGTTAATTAAATTTGGTATATATTTGATAATATCTCTTTTTTATTAAACTTATTTGATTCTTCCTTTCACATTTCGAAATTTAGTTTCACTCCAAATAAAATTCGCTCATATTTTATGATTTATTTTCATGATGTTTAATGCGAAATAGCGTATCGAAATTTTTATGCAATGTTAATGTAATATTAAGTTTATTACCCTACGCTTTTTACGGTTTGCTTAGTTAACATGTAAATTAATAGCTCATGATTGTTTTAATAAAACTGTGCAGCATGTAAGAATATAGTTTACATTTCTGTCAATAGATGGCAGCACTGATTTCTGCTCCTTTCAATTGATAACTTGCTTTCATTTGAGTCATGTTTGTTACATTTTCTGCCTCATTATGAATAAAAATGTCTGACTAATGTCATAAAATCCAGAATATTAATGTATACTATAAATGCAGTAATAAGCTATATTTAGGTAGCATTTTATTATTTCACATTTCTCAAAATATATATTCTTCTTCATGTTTGTACTTTCTTTTCTTCTTATTCTAGACTTAGCTTTCTTCGTTCTTTTTCCTGATACCTATAAAACTTATTCGAAAAATAAGTCGCATTTTAAAATGCATTCATCTAGTTTCAATAAAAGCCACTTTGCTGAAAACAAGAAGAAAATATTAATTTTTACTAATAAATAAGTATTTATCATCCTTTGTACCATTTCCTTTATGAATTATTTAATTTAATTTAGCATTTAATTTTCTTCATTTCTCAAGCATAATGTTTAAGAAAGAAGTAAATATTTAAACTTATGATATGCAAATGCTTTTGCTGGGTTGAGTTAAGTTTTTTTCAAATAAAAATGCTTAAGTTCATAGACACTTTTTAAAATCCTTGCTATGAAAAGGTGGATTTTATTTTATTTTATTTTATTTAAAGAAAAAAAATTGCGTACGAAAACACCAGTAGGCTACAAAATTAATTTCAGATGGCATTTTTTAAAAAATATTCTGCTATCAGAGATCTAATCTTTCAACTCAAAACTATGTTTGCCCAGTTTCTCATCTTAAAATATTCTACTGTGTTGTTTATTGCATGAATTTCCAATTCCAAATATGTCTATTCAACAGTTTCCAACTGATAAGGAATTTCTGACGTTTTTTGAAGTATTCATGTTTTTTCGTTTTCTGTTCCACCAATGGCTGAGTTTGTTTGTTTGTGGAAAGCAGATCATCCACTTACTACAAGTGCCCCTGTAGTTCTATGGTTTAATTAGGATAGGATTCCCAGTGATAGGAACCTTAATTGAGTACTTGATTAAACCAATTCAAAACTGTATGAAAAATATGGTGTCAACAGACGAGACTCTATCACATTTCACCAACAGTACTACAGATCCCGAGTTGTAAATCTTTTGGCAAGAGAAGGTCATTGAGAAAGTTCGGAAAGTTGAAATCAAACTAGCCATCAGTTCAAATCATCAAAATAATCATCAAGAATCTCAAGCTGTTTATTCTCGAGCCGAGTTTTATGAATTTTATAAACTTTACATGAATTACTCACAAAAACTGATATTATTCATATATGGGTTGCTCAGTTATTGAGTTACAAGAAAGTAATTTCGTTTGCACAAATAGTATAACAACACTTTCAGAATAATTATATTCGTTTTGTTATTCCCCATCCAAAAACTGTAGGACAGATAGAAATCTGTCCTACAGTTTTTGGATGGGGCATTTTTACTGTCAAGAGCTTGTGAAATTGGAGAAAGCAATCAAAGGGAAAAGGCCAGAATTTTCAAATCGCAAAGGAATCGTGTTCCACCATGATAATGCGAAGCCTCACACATCTTCAGCAATATGTATGAAATTATTGGAGCTTGGTTGGGAAATGATGTCTCCTCCCCCCCCCCCCAATATAGTGACCTTGCCGCATCTCAGATTATCATTTACTTCAACATTTTACAGAACTTTATAAATGGAAAAAATTTGAGTAATAAAGATGGCCTCAAATCGCTTTTATTTGAGGTTTCTTCTTCTTTTATATATATAAATAAAGGCCAGAAGTTCTGTGATCGCGGAATCGCTTGTTATTTGCTTATTATTCCGCTGAAGTTATCAGAAATATGGTAAAAGTTCATCGAACAGAATGAAAGATATTTGACTAATTGAAGTTTTTTTTTTCTTTGTGCATAGAAAAAAAACTAAGTTTTATTTCACACTGAAAAACTGAAATGGCTTTCTTGCCATCTTCAAAAAATACCCAGCTAAAGCTAATACAATAATTCAAATTAATTTTTTTGAATAATAATTGTTTAAAATGCATCCGATAGATGGTGCCACCAGGAAGCTTTGAAGTCGTTTTAATCTATTGCTCCGTAAGTTAAAGCTGAATGCATACTGTTTTCCGCTTCATAACTAATAAATATTAATTATAAGCATGAGAATAAAAAGTACAGCACATAAATATATTGTAATAAATTCAAAAGAAATGTAGATGTACGAATATTAAGTAAATACTTATAGCACACAACAATAAACCAAAAACAAAAGTCCACAATTTTCTCACTAATGTAAAATCAAAAGATCAACACGATGGGTAAATGAAAATAAAATTTAATGAAAATAATAAATAACAATTTCGGCCATTTATTACTTTTTTTAATGAACTAAAATGGAACTGTAATACAGCTGCCATCCTCCAGTGAAACATAAATAGGATTTCACTGTCCATTCATTTGTTTTCATTTTCATATCGTCGATCCCCCTACCCCTTTTTTTTCGGATTTTCAGTCAGAAGGAAATCATCGGACATTTTTTTTTTTCCTTTTCTTTCTTTTTTGTGTGTGGTAGTGGTTTTTACTTCAGGATATACAGTTTTGTAATTTACTTCGATATGTCATATGTCATATGTCATTTACTCCATACCCTAGTTCATTAATACTGATGCTGCTCGTAAGTTACAAATTTTTACGAATTGTTAATTAGCTTTGGTTGAGAAAAACTGATATTATTCATTACTTGCTTTTACCTTACTTAAGCAAACTGAATTCCTTAACTATTTTTTTAATTTCTTATAACTACTTTACATTATGCAAGTTTTAAGGTCATTTATGTGTTTTTTTTTATTATTATTATTATTTCCCGTGTAAATAGTAAATAAAAATATAAATTAAATCAACCAAGGAGAGATGAAATAAATGAAAGAGAAATAAATCATTAAATTAGTGTAAAATTTCAATTAGAAAAAAAGAAACATAGAAATATGAATATTTGTACATTTCTTTCTTCTTATCTTAATACATTTTTTGCCATTTTTGCAGAATGAAAAGTAAAGTCAATACGGAGGGGGGGGAAGAATAAAATTTAATACTTTCATACAGTGTATCAAAAAACAATTAAACATTATGAGAGATTTCCTACAGCGCATATTATTTACCTGATTAATATCTAAGTGCTTGCACTATAAATAATTGGTTAAATTTGTTTTTTATTATTTCTAATTTTAATTAAAGGGTTCTTTTCGAGAGCTTTAGACAGCTAATGGACTTTTCGAATACAAAAGAATTGTTTGCTTCTGTGGAAAAAACATTCATCAATTTTTATGCAATTAGATTTATGTCATAAAATTAAATCATAAAGATAGAATTTTAATTGGTTATTTATTCTGCACGAGCTACATAATTTAAATATTTGAAAGCAAAAAACTAATCACCAGTTTTTTCAAAACTTTTCTTTCGCACTGAGCTTCTAATGCAATTTACACTATTATGTGTATGGAGAAACTTAGAATATATATGTTCAGAAAACTACTGAAATTCATACTGAATATATTGAAAACATTGAAACCCATACTGAAATTTTTATGAACAGAAATACTGAAATACATTCAGAGAAATAGGTACATTCGCTTATCCTAAAATATGTTGTAGCTTTCACCGTTTAGTCAGGGTTTGCTGTTTATTTATATATCTATTAGCGCAAAGGGCAATTAGCTCAGAAGGGCTATTAATTTCGTTGGCATTTTGCGTCGTGCACTATAAAACGGTGTTTCACTATAAAACGGTGTTTCAAATTGTTGACACCAAATATTGGAGCCCTGCGCTTTATTTAAAGAAATTAAATATTGAAGAAGCTTCGTGATTGCATGTATGTTTCTAGTACTATGAAAAAACAACGGTACCTAGAGACATCAAATTTTGAATAACGTAGTCCTCCACTTGAATATGGGCATCCGAAATCCCAAATTTGGAATTTCTTTTATTACGTATTTAATATTTTGTAAACATTTAGAAAATTTTTTAAATAACAAACTCAGCGATTTCAAAGCGAGCAATGGCAGCACTGTACGGAAGGAAATATTTTTATCTTGCAAGCCCGCCAAATGAGCGGTGTGCACCCAATCCAAAATTTATATGTACGAAAACATTTCACTATGAATGAAATCGGTTCATTGTTTCCGAACAACAATCAATTCGTAAGTAATTTTTTTATTACCAACCCGGGAAATAAAAACTTTTGACAATGACGTCTTGATATAAAATTAATGTAACCTAACAACATTTTCTCGATATCAATAAAAGAATTAACGTGGCAATAACATACCATGTCAGTTATACGAACCTGAAACAAAAATGCTGCCAACAGCAGCTATTCATTTAAAATGCTGACATTAAAGAAAGATTTTCGACATAGAATGATGTCACATGAAATCACATGCTTTCTTCAGCGTCAGAATGTGACCTTATTTAATAATAATAATATCTTTAGTAGTTGTCAGTGATTTCATAGCCGAATTATTGCAAATAATGCAACTTTACCGGCTCAATGACAAAATTTGCCTAAAAAGGCCGCAAGACGTTGAAAGTCCAGACAAATAATGCTTTTAGTAGTTAACAATGCTATTTTTACTTTATATATTGTAAAACTAACAAATTTTTTATTAACAATCTCTGCGATTTGAGAGCGAGGAATGGCAACACTTTTCGAAATAAAGCATTTTTGTCTCCAACGCGCAAGACTGTTGCCACTCGGAAAAATGAATGCGAAAATAGTGTTTTCAGAGTTTTTATTTAATATGATTTAAGTCGTACGATAATGAGAATAGTCGAAATGGCTTCCCACGAATTTTTAGAATCCGGAGTAATATATTAGGCAATGCTATTTGGCAATCCTATTTTTATTTCACATTTTGTAAAACTTACTACAAATTTTTTATTGACAAATTCTCCGATTTGAAAGACAGCAGTGGCAACATTTTTCGAAATAAAGCAGATTTTTATCTCCAGTGTGTCAGATTGTTGCTACTCTGTAAAAGAGGGCGAAAATAAGAGTTTTTTGGAATTCAGGGGTACCTTTCTCGAAACTCAACCACCTGTCGTTCCGGAAGAGATATTGTTACAAACAAACAAACAGATGCGCACAGATTTTGACAGTATAGATTTATAGTATATTGTTTAGAAAGCTGTTTGATTAATTTGGAATCCTATGATAACAATGTGGAAAGGATGATAAACATACCAGAACCACGTTAACCTGAGAGTTAAACTAGAGATGTTTTATTTTTAGTTATAAAAGTCTGTGTCAAATTTTCCCGTAAAACGCATGGAAAGATTTGGTTGGCTACTGAGGTTATTAGATCTGATGAAAAATGAAGTTCATATGTGCCTCGGGAGGAATGTTAACTATCGAAACCTTCCAATGAAAATCTGATGTTTATATCACATGACTTTCTTGTACGGAATATCAAATTATACACATTTTCCCTTTCATTTAAACTTATTTCCTCGGATTTCATTAGAGATATATTTCTCATTCAATTAATTCACTTCACGACAAGGCGAAAATACATAAAAGCTCAAAATATCTATATTAAAAACTGAAAAATGTAGAAAAGCACAAAACTCCAAATAATGCTAAAACAATTAAAACATTTTTTGTTACATTTAAAATTAGAGTTTCCACGCAAAAACAAGTAATTCGGCCAGCGGGCAAAAAGGCAGATTTTTCGCTGCACGTGACTGAAAGTTTACTTTTGGTCTCACTCAGCAAAAACACACTGAAAGCGTAGAAATTATGGTTACAATTTAGAATACAAGTTAATATGTTGTGGGCTGATTCAATATATGCTATAATTTAATAACTTATGAATTCCAGAATGGAATGAGCAGGATTTAACTCGGAATAATAAAAGAAGACGTTATCTTTGTTGACGCAAAGCTTAGTTACTTCAGATTGGCAACAAATCCACTATTCTGCTAAGTTTCAAATGTAAACAAATATGGCTGCTATGGCCAAAGAAATTAGGCTTAGCTGCCCTTTAACAACTTTTAAATTGTTGATAATTCTACAACTATAACATGCAGGTTAACTAAAGGCATAAAAATCTTAAATGGAGATAAGAACATAATTCAATCATTTTTAAGGCAAAAAAGCACAATTTACAAACATATAACAATAAAGAAACTGAGATCACTGAGTCGAGTAACAGAGTGGATATATATATATATACGTACATTTATGTACTTTTAGTGCGGCCAATTACAATCAAAATACGAGATGCACATCTATATGTTATAGCAGCTCTACATACAAAATTTCAACGTTCTGAAGGTACTCGTTTTTGAGTTATACGAGATATATACATTCGTACGTACGTACAGAAGCCGAGAAAAAATCTCTTCTGAATCCATTTTAAATCAGTTTTATAATTTTTCTGGGAGAAAAGAGTCTTTTATTCTGTCCTTGCGTACAGATGCCACGTAAAAACATTGTTTAATTGCATACACTAGCGGGCAAAATGGATAATTTCATTGAAATATGATGTCCGAAAATTTTCGCGATTTTCGCGATTGTACCTCGTACAATGAGGTAAAAAAGTAAGAGCAGATACTTAAATCAACATTTTGGACATTTCCCCAGTGCTTAAAATTTAATGCTTAAACAATTATGGCTGCTATGGCCAAATAAATTAGGCTTAGCGACACTTACACAATTTTCAAATTGTTGATAATTCTACAACTATAACATGCAGGTTAACTAAAGTCTAAAAACCTTAACCGGGAGATAAGAACAATATAATTTAATCATTTTCAAAGCAAAAAATGCACAATTTACCAACATATAAGAATAAAAAAGCTGAGCTCAATGAGCCGCGTAACAGAGGGTATATAGAAAGATAGCCTTGAGCCGTGTAACAGAGGGTATACAGAAAGATAGTCTTGAGCCGTGTAACAGAGGGTATATGGAAAGATAGCGTGCACATCTACATGTTATAACAGATCTATATACAAAATTGCAATGTTCTTGAGGCTACTCGTTTTTGATTTATGCGAGATACATGCGAGTACGTATGTACAGACGTCACAAAAAAAATCTCTTCAGAATCCATTTTAAATCAGTTTTATAATTTAATGGGGCAAAAAGAGTCCTTTTTCTGTCCTTAGGTACAGATGTCACGGCAAAAACACTGTTAAATTGCATTCGATAGCGGTCAAAATGCATATTTTCGTTGAAATATGATACTCGAAATATTTCGCGATTACAATACTTCTTTTTTACTTCGTACAAGGAAGCAAAAATGTAGTTCATATTTATGTTGCATGTATAGAAAAGAACAATAAAAACCTGTCCAGTCAGTTCTTTCAGTAATCAGAAATAGAGACAAAGAAAAACTGTCATTAATCAACTCTTTCATGCACCCGGTTTTTAACGAGCCTCCAATGTATCGAGCATTTCTCTAAAACTATCTACAATCAAAGATTATCGGCTTATGAAGTCAAATACCATGTAAAATAACCAACTTGTTTAAAATGGCATCTGAAAAATCTGTTTCATTTGGATTTAATTTGCGCAACGTATCACTAGAAAGGGAACATTTTAAACAATTTTTAAGCAACAGCTCTCTAGAAATTGCTCTTCCAAACCATTTTTTTGCTGTCTGATCTTCTATTCTTACAATGCCCACTCCGCTTCCAATTCAAAGCTCCAATTTAAATCCTAGCGATTTCTGGCACGTGCCTTCGAGATTCCTGCGTCTCTCCACTCTTAAGCGCCATGTTGAGACAAGCATTCCTCACGTGTCTCACAGTCCAAGACTGGCAGCATGAAAAGGCACGTAAGTTATGCCCTGAGCGTCTCAGAGAGGAGTAAAAGGTGGGAGTTATTTCAAGTGACTTGGATGCTTTGGACTCCGTTTTTTCCTCTTAGGATATTTTCTTCAAGAAATTAAGATATTTTGGATAGTTCTGGTATGCAGTTGCCTAGCTGTTGATTAAAAAGATGTTCAACAATTTTTAGTCGTTGTGTTGCGGATCATTTCTTGTTTAATTACGTAATAAAAATTAGAACCTATGCAATATGTCTGAAAGTTAATGAAAATGGTAGGTTTTTGCTGTAGCAAGACATAATTAAAGGAAATAAACCCTTGATATAAATGCAGGAAACAATATAGATAATTGTGAATTAGTCTCTGGTTTCAAAAGGTGGAGATGGGAGGAGCTATTAATGATTTCCATTAACTTCACGGAGAAGTTTCCCTATATTGAGGTATTAATTTGCTTTTTTTTACTGCCTAATGACGTTTCTGAAGTAGAAGCACATGCATGCATATCATTATGGATTTTGAAAGAGAAAATAGAAAACCTGAACAGTGCTGTCGCAATGATTCTAATCGCAAATCTTCAATAGCTAAATGAGCATGCTTTAACCACATTTACTTTACAAAAGCAGGTTTGGAAGAAAGGGTAATTCTTTACATTCGCCTCTTATTTTAAGAACCGAAAGGAGCCATGAGACTCGGTCCACTTGATCCAAATGGTGACTACTTCATCTTCCATTATATTTTTAGTTCAGGCCACTACCAGAAAGATCTGTTAGATATATATATCTTTTTTCATATATATATATACGAAATAATAAAAACAAATTGAGGAGTAAATGACGAGCAGGAATTTTGATTGTCGAAAAATGCTGAGATGCCGATCCATACTGAATAAAATATTTGGCATTCGAGGCAGATTAAATCTTCATTTTATTTTCAGTAATCATATTGCGGCCACAAACAACTTGGCACATTATTTTTGCCTATTTCAAGAGGTTTACATTTTTGATAACTTTGCAGCAAGAAGAAAGAAGCAGAGAGCAGTCCAACCAGGCCGAAGTGTAGCGAGCAAGTGCATTACGTTCACGGTCAAATATTAATTCAAACTGTGTTAGTTTTGATTCTATGCGTTTTGATTGGATAGTTAATACTTCTGTAAACTTTTTATTGGTTGCTAGAGTTTTAGTTCCATTTACATCATCAGAATTATATGAGAATCATATGACATGGATTAATCTAGAAATGTCGCAGCTCAGAGAGAGGTTACTGTTTTTAGAATTGAGAAGGAACATTTATGTTGCTAATTTAATCTTTTATACATTATTTATTCTTTTTACATATATCTTATTGAGATATCATATTTAATACATATCGTTTAGCTCCTTGCTATCTGAGCTTTGCTTGCGATATTGATGAACTCTAAACGTGAAACTCCCATTTAAGAGAGGATCCCCGACAATGGCTAAAGAAGATGAATAGTGGAAGATCAACCCAGGTATAAAACGGATAGGCTGCATGACTCGTTTTTATCGTATGTAACGTAAAAACCAGCCAGTTTCCCATAAAATCCTCGGCGAAAGCAATTCCCCCATTGAATAGATAGCATTCATTCTCTTTGCTACAGTTAAATAACAAATTATCATATGGAGCAGAAACTGAAAATTCTTTTGCAAAGCAATTATTTATTCGGAAAGATTAATGCACGCGTAATGTGATAATGTTAAATGAAGATAATTTTTCGGAAACATAAAACCTTAACCTATTGTCACATTTTACCCACTACTCAGACTGAGTTAGTTTTGGTATATAATGTATTTTTATTGGATAGTTAATCCCTCTGTAAAATTATTATTGGTTGCTTGAGGTTTGGTTTCATTTACATCATCAGAATTATGCAAGAGTCATGAGACATGGATTAATCTAGAAATGCCTCACTCAATTTAATCTTTTACATATTCTTTATTTTTCTTACATATATGTATCAAAAGAAACATAATAATAGGCTAAAAGTTTAAAAGAAAATTTTTTAAACCCGTCCAGTGCTATAGTTAGAGTATCAAAAGTTTAGCATAATCGTAAACCGCCCAATTTTTAAGGATTATTTAAATGACAATTTGGTTAAAAGTATATTTTTTTTGCTCTTTATTTTTAATTACTTTTGAATTTCCGATTTGAATATAATGATTTTAGACCAATTTTTTTAATAGTCTATTTGCATAATATAATGTTTTATGATTTTTTTTTGTAGACAATTTGACACAATGTTGTTTTATTATTTTTTTTCAAGTGTTTCGAAGGCTTATAGGGAAAATTCTAGTACACTTGAAATTCGAGTTTTCGGATTTATATGAATTTTAATGTCTTAAATGAAAATTTAATTGAATCTTTTTACGCTTTTTGACTTGAAATAAACCAGGAAAACGAAACATATTTTCGAAACATATTAATGAACTTTTATGAAACTTTAATTTATTTTCCCCTGATGAATTCTGAATTGAAGTTTCAGTAAAAGGAGATTATTTTTTATGTTTTTATAATTTTGTATATTTTCACTTTCCTATTTTTATTTTTCCAGTTTGTTCTACTATGAATTCTTATTTTAATTTTGATTTGTTTAGATATTATGTTAAACCTCTTATACACGGTTGCAATTATTAATATTGTAGAGTACAGGAATTGCCTTGCTTTGATTCCAATTTAATATTAACATTAGATGTTTTAAGTTTATATACTTATATATAACACAGTGATTTTTTGATATTGGTTCATGATCTGCAAGAGAAGAAAACCTTGATTTTTTATAGCTTTGTTTCATATTATGCGCACCTAATCAGTAACTAGTTAACAGTTATAAAATTTTTCGAAGTTAACGTCATCAATATTCTTTTAACAAGTGTTGATTCATTATTATTATACCTTAGCATGTGCAGGACATCAGGACTACCTTTGCATTTACTTTTGTGAAGGTTACACAGGTATTTTTCTTCTTCCACACTTCATACATTCAGTCAACTTTAGAAAATTTATAAATAAAATATTCATAATGATCTAAATAATACAGGGATCACGAAAAGCAAATCTGGCTACGACAATAATATGACAACATGGACACCATTTAAAAAAATACGTTATGAATAAAATAATAATAATTATTAGATATATAAATATTTGCCATTTTGAATGAAATACTCATAGTGATCTAAATAATACAGGACCCCCCCCAAAAAAAAAACGTCTGGCTACGACAATAATATGAGAAGTTGGGCACGATATTTTGACACATATACACAGAAGGAGGTAACGGGAAGGAAAAATAATGGTTCTTTATTTGCAAATAAAACTATTAAATAAATAAATAGAACAAAATAAAACTATTATTTTATTTAGTGGCATTAAGTCTCTGGATGGTGGATAGTCAGCATACATAGAGTAAGCTGCTTATGGTTTACTCGAAAGAGAGTCGCAGAGGCCCTGAAAGCAGTTTCCTTGAGTCCAACTATTTTCCGTGGTATTTTCTGTGGGTATCTTTGTGTGACGGAAAACATATTTTTTTACCACGCAGCTACTACACCATTAAAAGTAGTATTGCTCATAAGAGCTGAAAACTCTCCAAAACCCCTTTTAGGTTACTGAGATTTAGCTATACGAAGAAGTTGCCAATGGCTTGTTAAGACTTTTGTAAAACGAAATAACTGAAATGAGCTGAACCTTTATTAATACTACATTGCTCTACATAGAAATCTTAATGTCATAGAATGATAAAATACCGAAAAGCGTGGGAAAAGTCCGTTGACATTCTGAATGTTTTAAATTAAACAACACATCATCAGATGCATCAAAGAGGAAAACACCAATGCCTTTGGTTCTGTTAAAACTATTTACGAGTTAAGAGCTCCAATAAAGTTTGACCTTTTTGTAGTTCATCATGACAGAAAAACACAAATTTGTAATAATTTGATGATCAAGTGGAATACTTCAAACTGCATAAGCATTACCCTTTTTACTTCCTTTGTACGACGTAAAATAGGAGTATTGCAATCGCGAAAAATTTTGGGTGCCATATTTCAACGAAAATATCTATTTTGACAGCTATCGAAAGCAATTTAACGATGTTTTTGAATGACATCTGTACGTAAGGACAGAATAAAGGGCTCTTTTTCCTAAACGAATTATAAAACTGATTTAAAATGGATTCAGAAGAGATTTTTTTCATGGCATCTGTACGTACGTAGATACGTATGTATGTATCTCGTATAACTCAAAAACGGGTAGCCTCAGAAAATGAAAATTGAAATTTCCGAAATTTTGTATTGTTGTTGAAATTTTGTATATAGGACTGCTGTAACGTGTAGATGTGCTCCTCCCATTTTGGTTGCAATCGGTCGCACCAAATGTAAATAAATATATATATCCAGTCTGTTACTCGGCTCAAAGAGCGCAGTTTCTTTATTCTCTTATGTTGATAAATTGGGCATTTTTTTGCTTTAAAAAGGATTGAATGATGCTGTTCTTATCTTCCGGTTAATGTTTTTATGCCTTTAGTTGACCTGCATGTTATAGGTGTACAATTATCGACAATTTAAAAGTTAAATGCGGACAAGCCTAACTTTTTTACCATAGCAGCCATAGTTGTTTATATTTGAAACTTAGCAGAATAGTGGATTTGTTGCCAATCTACAGAAACTAAGCTTCACAACAATGAAGTAACGTCTTCTTTTATTATTGTGAATTAAATTATTCTTAATCCATTCTGGAATTATTATTTAAGTTATTAAATTATCCCATGTATTGACTCAGCATAGAGTCCACAACAAATCAAGTCATTTTCTGCGTTTTCAGTGTCTTTTTGCCGAAAGTAAACTTTCAGTTTTGCGCAACGAAAAATCTACCTTCTTGCTCGTTGGCCGAATTGCTTGTTTTTATATAGAAGTCATTTTTATTGTATTTCTTAAAATTGTTTTAACTATATTTGGTATTTTATGTTTTTCTATATCTTTCGATTTGTAATATACATATTTTGAGTTTATATGCACTTTTACCTTGTCGCGAAGTGAGAAGGGAATTAATTGAATGAGAAATATGTCTTTAATGAAATTCAAGGAAATAAGTTTAAATGAAATGCAGAAAAAAAAGTGTATAATTTAATAAGCCTTACAAGTAAGTCATGTAGTGTCCATATCACATTTTTGCATACTGAAATGGCATCAAATCTTGAAAAAAATAGCGATTTTGATAAAATATATATCCCCGATTGCAAAGAGAAGTATTGCAGTAACCTCTTTCTGTATCCTTTCTACATGTTTTGCAACCAAATATTAATTTTTCATAATTAGAAACTTCAAACCAATTTCGCTTAGCAATATATATAACGTCGTGTTGAGTTTCATTAATATATTTTCCTCGGTTTTACAGAAGATGGACCACAAGTGTACCTTCACGGCAATTACCTTGGCCACCCGCTCGTAAACTTCATTAATTATCCTTATCCTTGACATAAGCTGAGCTCACTTCTTCGACTGCATGCGCAAAATATTTACCTTTCCCAAAGTCTGTTAACTGTGACCGAAAAGAAGAGATTGAAAGCAGTAACTGTTCATAAACATCCTATTGCTAAAACCATATTTCATGCTTAGTTAAATAAGGCACGCGCCCCAGGTTTGTGGTTGTCATAGCAACCCCATTTTCAAAAGAGTCTTTTCATGGCAACCATCGTGCCGATGAGTTACGGTTATGGTATTTAAAGTATTATATGGAGCTCTTTGGTTTGATCTTTCCTTCAAGGCATGCGCAGAGAAGATGAATGAATGAAATAGAAGGAAAGGAATTGTTATAGAAATAGCTGTTTTGGAATGACAGATTACAGTTGAAATTAAGCTTAAAATTTGATTTTTTAAATGATTAGTACTCACGTTAAATCTTGAAAAGAATCTTAAAAAAAAATCTGAAAACTTTCAGGTTTTATATTATGCCCAAATGGACGTTTTCCCATTTAGATACACATACACCTTTCGAGAGCATTTGGCCTAAAAATATATGAAAGCAGCATATCTTTAGAATTTCCATATACTGTCTATATGGATTGACAGTATCGCGCGCTGGAGAGAAATGTTTTTTTTTTCCTACGTTATTGATATTACTCCCTTTGAAATCGTTGAGTTTTTTAATAAAAAATTAATTTAATTATTTTTAAATATTTTAATTGTTAAATTTTACAAATTGTGAAATAGATAATAAAACAAATTCGAAATTTAAAATTCGGGCTTACAAGTGTCAATATTCGGGTGGTGGATTACGTTATTCAAAATTTGATGGTTCTAGGTACAGTTGTTTTATCACATTTGGAGAAATATACATACATTTATGCAGATTCTTCACTATTTAATTTCTTTAAATATAATTCAAGGCGATAACATTTGGTGGCAACAATACCACCAAATGTTACCGCCCTGTACACTTCCTTTTTCACAATGCGTGAAAGATATACACATTCAGGCAGGTTCTTCACTGTTTAAAATCTTTAAATATAATACAGTGAGATAATATTTGGTGTCACCAATTTGAAAAGTGATACAATCGCTTATAGCGATTCGACGCCCAATGCCGGTTCGAAACTAATAGCCCTTCTGGGATAATGCCCCTTAAAACTAACAAAACATTTTAAGATGAATGAGAATTTATTTGAGAATTATATTCTAGATTTAGGCATAGTTATCAAACACTACAAGTCCCTTCGTTGAAACTGCTTCCATAAGATAACAACCTCTAACGTCAATTTTTATGAGAACGTAAGTGTAGTTCTATGCTGAGTTGTATCTTTGTAATAGGATTACCTCCGCAGAAAGCCAATCGAGATCAAGGCTGGTCGTCTTAGAAAAGTTTCTAAAAATGGCTGGACCTTTTATTTAAAAATGAGGAAATCTTTGAAAGTTTGGATTCTATTGTGACTAACACCGTATTTAATACAGTATATTGCATACTATGTAATAACAATTAATGTCGGTAAATTATATTTATTTCGGTAAATCGCTGTAAACTCTGTACAATCGTTATGAAAGAGAAAAACAAAATTTCTGCTTTCAAACCCTGTGTTTTAATTGATTCTCAGGAGTTAAAATGTTTCTTATATCATTTTGAAATCAGTAATTCTGTTTGGGATCTGTTACTTCTTTGTATGAAGTAAAGGAAGTATTGTAATCACGAAAAATCATTTCATATCATATTTCAAACTAAATATCCCTTTTAACCGACATCGAATGCAATTTAACGAAGTTTTTGCGTGACAGAAGTTTTTGCGTAAGGACAGGATAAAGGATTCTTTTTCCGAAAACGAATTACAAAACTGATTTAAAATAGATTCAGAAGAGATTTTTTGGGGCGTCTGAACGTAGGTGAGTACATACGTATATATATATCTCGCATAACTCAAAAACGAGTAGCTTCAGAACGTTGAAATTTTGTATATAGGACCACTATAATATGTAGTTGTGCACCCCCCTTTTTGGTTGGGATCGGCTGTATCAAACGTATATAAATATATATATTACTCACTCTGGTACGCGGCTCAGTGACCTAATTTTTTTATTTTTATATGTTGATAAATTGCGCATTTTTTGCTTTAAAAATGATTGAATTAAGTTTTTCTTATTTTCCGGTTGAGTTTTTATGCCTTTAGTTAATCTGCATGCAATAGCTGTAGAATTATCAACAATTTAAAGGTTGTTCAAGTGCGGCTAAGCCTAATTTTTGTTTACCATAGCAGCCATATTTGCTTGCATTTGAAATTTAGCAGAACTGTGAAATTCAGTTTCTGCGCCTTCAGTGTCTTTTTGCCGAGTGGGACCTAAGTTAAACTTTAGTTTTTACGCACTGAAATATCTGCCTTGTTGCTTGCTAGCCGTATGCTTGTTTTTAACCAGAAACTCAAATTTTAATTGTAATTTTTTTTATCTACATTTGATGTTTTCTGCTTTTTACATCTTTCAATTTTTAATGAAAATAATTTGAGTTTTTATGTATTTTTGCCTTGCCCAGAAGTGAGAACTGAATTTATTGAATGAGAAATATATTTCTAATGAAATTGGAGGAAGTAAGTATAAATGAAATGCGAGAAAAAATGGGTGTAATTTAATATTCTGTACAAATCAGTCATCTGGTGTACACATCAGTTTTTTTTTTACTAGCAAAACAAAAAAAAACTCAATATTTATTTTAAATAGCTGCATTGTTATTTTTAAGATGTAATTCTAGTAGCATATTTACATTAAATTTATTTAAAAAGTTATTTTAAGCTCTACAATTGTGACCAATTATTTTTTCAGTATCGAGAAATCTACTAAAAGAATTTTTCACGTCAATATTCTGTTCAATTAAAAATGAAGTATTGAAATCATAATACTTAAAATGCTAATGAAACATGTATCATAAATAATGAAAAATAAATGCCTTTTTAAGCTTTTGTGATCTACAATGTTACGGATTTCATATTTATTTAGCTATTTATTTAGAATTGTAATTAAAATTGTTTTATTCTCTCGCACGACGCAGACGATTTTCGAAGAGAAAGCTACGTCGGAAAAGTAAAATAAAAAAGCGTGTGCATTTAATATTTAATAAATAAATATCTTGTAATTGCTGTTGCCATCGAGAAAGTAAGTTTTACCAGATATTCTTGTGAATAATTAAAAAGCTTATAAAAGCCGAATTAAAACACCTCAGCTCAGTTGTAATTGTTTTAAGAGAACTGTTGTTTACCTAATGCTGTTATTGATTGTAGCGAATTCGCTGTGAGATTGGATTAACTGAATTGAATTGAGTTCTATTTAACGCTTAAGATATTGTGATATTGTAAGAATATCTCTGAGGAAATATTTCAGTACTTTGTTTTATTTCGTGGGAAAAGAATAAATTTTATTAACTTTCGAACGATTTGTGCATTCAATTCATTACGAACCCGTAAGCACGCAGCAATATGTAATAAGCTTCCGTGAACAAATGTCAAGTTGCTAAAAGCACTGAGTTCTTGAACTGTTGCCAAAATTAAAATTAAAATAAAAATTTTGCTTAAAAAAATCGTATCAGGTATTCGGTGATATATTTTCAGAGTTACTAAAAGTATTTATTAGCGAAACTTTCTTTAAAATTTAGAACATATGTTAGATTTACTAAGAGATTTAAGATTTACTAAGATACTTGAGAATTCGAAGTTACTTTTGTATCTATTACATAGAAACCAAGATATAATAAACATTCGATGTCTTAGTGTATTGTCTAACGCTAAAAATATTATTCGTGTTAAACTGATGTTTGTAACTTATATAATTTAGACTTTCGCGAAAGTGTAGCATTGAATTCTTGTGTTTTTGCCAAAACGAAAATTAATGTGTGCTTTGTTCCGCTGTTACAAAATAACAATTCGACATTACTTGAGTTCGCACATTCAGAATTATTGAACGTATCTGTTAACGGTATTTTCGCAGAGATTCAGAGTTACTTTGCGTACATAGTAACAAGATTTACTAAGATAGTGATTCTGAACCTTTTTTTCCTATGTACCCCTTTCATCATTACTATATGATTAATCCTTGCCTCTTAAAATTTAAAAAATACATGTACATTTATTTAAATTTTAATAATTTTTCATGTGTTTTATAAATAAAACGAGGAAAAGTGTAGAAGGTTTTGGCAAATATCAAAATTGAATAAAAGTAGTTTTTTTTTTCTTTTCGTAAACTAAAATTAATGACTTTGTAATTTAAAAAAAGTATGGTTGTGGCTTGGTTTACATGATTACGCCAAGCCCTGGACTATCTTCTTAAGGGGAGGGATGCTTTCGTGGAGGATTGCCTTTCTAAGGGAAACTGGCTCGTATACACGTTACAAAAAAGGATTTGTTTAGTAAGTAAAAGCAAAGGTAAGGAAGCATTTAATTTATTGCAACAAGGCATGCTAAAGCAAATGCCTGCCTCAGAAGGAGATGCCTTCGTGGTAGATTTCTGGATTAAAGTTGATTCATGTTCTTTATACTATTAGCTTGTCGCAAATGCCAAAAAAAAAAAAAAAAAAAAAAAGCCGAAACTTCCCATGGTTTGCTCGTATATTCATAAGAAAGTTATTTCGAGACGAACATCTTTGTGGTTTTATCCGCTCTGCAGCTGATATGTGCCAAAAAACTTGTTTGCTAAATATGCAATGGTAGCTTTCGAACTAGGTAAACATACAGATCAAGAATTCAAAACATTTTTATACGTATATCGGCTTTCACGTTTTAAATAAAGTTTTAAACAAAAGATGATATTGAAAACCTCTTAGGTATACATATGCATTAAATGGTATAATTTCCCTGAGTCACATAAGTTTTTCTGAAATGTTTTAGCATTTGTGCAATTTTAATTTAAATTTTTAATCCTTTATTTCATATTGCATATGCATATTATAGTTGTATATTTTTATACATTTACATCCTCATCGACGTAAATTACATACATGTGCATCCTATCGCATATTACAGGAACAAATTACGGTAATTTTGTAATATGCGATTTAGGTTGCACGGTCTACTTTTCTACCTTTTGTGTGAAATCTGGAGAGTAGCGACTACACAGAAGAAGGGTTAAAACTACCCTTTATTACACTCTTTAAATTGCTTAAATTGCGTCAACCCGAAGCTAACACACTACGCCTCTGCTTAGGTGGAAACTGAAATAGTAGGAACTAAACTCAAAATTTGAAGATATTAGCAAGTAGTAGAATTAAGCTACAGGGCTCAGACTATCCTGTTCCTAACAAAGCGTTGATAAATTTAGTGGCAGCAAAATGACAGCTGTTACGCCAAGTTTAACCAGCAATAACCGCTAAGCCAAAGTTCGCGCTACAATACGCACAGAGTTTTCCCAGACTCTCTAACTTTCCTTTCTAGAACTTGATACTTAAACCTTTTCTTCCACTGGTAGAATTTGCATTAATTAACGCGCGCTATCAAATTTAAATATTCTGGCACTGACAATTAGGGGAATGAAGGCTTCTCATTGACATATATTACATACTCTATCACGTATTTACATTTACAAATTACGGCAATTATGTAATATGTGATTTAGATACTTTGGGATTATCCCGTCGACCTGTAAACGCTTTCGAAAATGCGCAAATATTTTGGCACCATCGCAATAAAAAGCAATTTCCAAAATAAACATTCTAAACATATTAAATAAATAAACATTCTAAACATATTAAATTTATCAAATAATAATAATAATAATAATAACAAATGCAAGTGCAAATATGTAATAAAAAAGTGTAACGAAAAGAATCAAAACAAAAATCTGTATTTCTTTTATAATTAAACTAAATTAATAAGTTTTCTTGAATCTAACCATATATATTATTAAAAATCATTTCGGCGACCAAAAAATCATTGATAGCTTTTAAAGCGCAAACAAACAAGTCATTATCTTTATGCACTTTCACATAAATTCGTTTGAATACAAATCCAAGTGTTTTCGGGTAGTTCCGACGTGTTTCTTCTTTCTCCATTTTGGCAAACCTCAGAATCGTTCTATATTTTGTGTATGTGTACCAGATTCAGGATCCACAAAATTATACCGGTGAGTCATTTTAAAGTGTTGGAATCCCGCTGCTTCCAATTCATCAGTTTTTTTAGCTTTTCCACGAGTCTGAGAAAACTGTAGTTCCTTCTGCAATGTTGTTTCGAAGTTCAGCCATTAGAGTTACTGCATCTCGATTGGGAACCTTTACTATGAAACATTCGTTGCTCTCTCTGCAGAGTCCCCCAAATATCCATTGTTCTGGGTGAATACGACAGACTCGGTTTTCGCGCTCTGTAAAAAGGCTCTCATCTACCTCTAGAATTTTGTTGGGACCTTCTATTTGTTTCCAATCACGTTGCAGAAGGCTATGAGTGCACTCTTCCCTCATATAATTGTTCCAATCAACAATTATCCTTTCTGTTAAATCCAGCTGTTTTCTTCCCTTTCAATTGATGTTTATTCTTGCGAGCAGCAGTAAATAAACCTGAGGCAGTCAGAAACTGGAGTTTCGAGCCCTCCAACCACGTGTCTTTTCGAATAGCTACTCGTTTATCGCACCCTTTTACACTGCACCGCCTAAACTGGCGAAATATCGCCAAGCTGGCGATGGTCTTTGGCGACTAATTTTTGGTATTCCATTTGGTACAGCCCGTGTGTAACTATTATTGGTATTGTAATTGAATAACTGTAATTAATCCCTATATGTAACTGTAACCGTTCAAGTAATTTCGAGAAGTGGAAGGTACTAGAAATTTCTCAGCGGTCGGGGGAAAACTGTATAAGACAGGAAACAACATCAATTTGTAAGGTTCATCCTAAGTTTATTAACAGTTATTTTAAGTTGTGTATCTTTCCTATCTTATTCTAATTTCAGCTTACAATTTCCTGCCAGAATGTAAATTCAGAAACGCAGTAAATGCAAATGAGATAGAGTACTATTTAAGTCGATACTTGACCGACTTCAAAAGAAAGAGTCTGATTCCCTAACTAGCGCGCGTTTGCCTTTGACTACGTTCTCTCTAAGGTACTATGCTCGGCCATACCTTAGGCCCTCGCTTGGCTTCGCCGATTAAATTCATACTTAGGGGCCAACTAATTAGATTTCTGGTAGCTTCGGCTATACCTTTCAGATAGCTTAGTTAAGCTAGTTTAGTTTAATTTAAATTCATTATTATTTAAATTCAACACCAGAGTGGAGGCTTTGTGTAAAGTTAAGTAAGAACTGATTGTAAATATTCTGAAAAATATAGCGTTGTGAACCCTTCTTAAGTCTTAACCGTTTTGTTCACACTTAAGCGATTATTCGCTTTTAGTGTTCGTGGGGTTCGTGGAGATTATTCACTTGTTAGTTAGAATTTTAGAATTAAATGTGTAAAACCCCACAAGTTTCTCAGCTGTTTATTTCAGCGTGAGCTTGGAGTATTGAGAGATCTCCGTAATAACTTCGCCCTTTTCAATGCGCTTTGCATTACGCTGTGTTTAACGTTTTTAGCATTTTGAACTGTAACTACTGATTGTAGTCTTTGATACTAAGGATTGTGTAGCTATTTTTGTGAAAAGTTCCTGAAATGTAT
Organism: Stegodyphus mimosarum; assembly: GCA_000611955.2. Lineage (NCBI taxonomy): Eukaryota > Metazoa > Arthropoda > Arachnida > Araneae > Eresidae > Stegodyphus > Stegodyphus mimosarum. The sequence goes on along the minus strand of KK112072.1, from coordinate 310,650 downwards.
GGTAAAAATAAATTTTATGAAACTCTCATCCGTTCAGTATGCATTCCGTCCACTAGGAACCCGTAAGCACGCAACGATATAACAGTCATCTATTATATATTATACAGGGTGTCGCAAAACGACCGCATAAACTCTGTACAGCTAGATTCCTCGTTGGAAGTACATAAAAACTGCCCAAAGAAGCGTTCCTGTAGGATCCATAGTTTACGAGGAAAATACGAAAAACAAAGTATGACGTCACTGCCGGTGGAAGAAAAAGACACTTTATTGGACATATCAACAACAGTATTGGCATAATTTTCCAGACAATAATGTTTAAAACGTTCGCCGCCCATATCTGGAACTGATGTATCAAGACGTAGTGACAACACCAATGGACTTAGTTGCTCGTCCGCATGCTGCTTGTACTTCGGTGGACCCGCGATGCTGCAACGTGTGATGACAGCCATTCCACGCCGTGCTCAAGCCTGCCTCGACATGCACGGCGGACACTTTGAACATCTGCTTTAAATTGTGCATATACTGCTTTTTTTTTTTTTTTTTTTATTTTTACACCGGAAGGGACGTCATACTTTGTTTTTCGCATTTTTCTCGTAAACTATGGATCCTATGGGAACGCTTCTTTGGCCAGTTTTTATGTACTCCCAACGAGGAATCTAGCTGTGCAGAGTTTATGCGGTTGTTTTGGGACACCCTGTATAATTTAATGCAGATGCGCCTTACGTACTACTATATAATGTTTGTTTTTTCGTCTGTAAAATATCAAAGTAAAAATGGTTAAGTTTTAAATGCCTACAAATACTATAAGAAGTAATATTATGAAAGTAACCATAAAATGAGTTCTTAAATAGAATGTATTCATTTCTTAATCACAGCAGTTTAAAACATGTTATACTCGGATTTTAGGTAAATTTATGTACTCTACAGCATTTACGCAGTTTCACAATATATATTATAGTTGCATACTTTTACATTTGTAGTATTCATTATTTTATGGTATCACATATCTATATATATGCTGTTACACATTTGTAAGTATTCATGCCGCAGAATTAATTATACACAAAAAATGTGTTAGATAAGTATACATGTGATGCATTTGTTTTTCAAATTTGGAAATCCTTTACAGAAGAAGCACACTTTTGTGTGCATTAGAAATCTATTTCTGTTCCTAAATCTGCGGTCATATTTTCTGAATTATGTTCTCCCTAATAGGCGGTATCTCAAAATAATCCAGACACAAAGAAATATTTCTAATTTCTTTAAAGCCTCCTTAATTCTCAGCGTAAACATCTTTAGAACTATAAACAATGCTTAAGGATACCGTTTTAAAACCCTGCCGGCAAACATCAAAAACCTACAACCCAAGATCTTTAAGACAAATTGCAAAAACAACACCCTCCATAAACAAAAACTTTAATTATTTATTTCACATTAAAAGTTTCGAGGCTTCCTCTTACCTCACACCAACACGCTGTTTTAATTCTCTTGTTGTTTTCATAGCCTTCCTCTTTCGTTTCAACGAAGTTAAAATGCTGACTGCTATCCCGAACAAATGTTCGCAGTCAGAAGTAAAGAGGAAAAAAATGTACAGTGACATGTTTACGGACGCACGGGGGTTTTGTCACTGGGAAGGGTTTTGTTTTGTTTGGCGTCTTCTGCTGCCGACCAAACACTTGTCGTCATCTATTCTGGTGGATAAAAGCCTTTTAAAAGCTGAGCAACTGTACAGGCCAGCTTCCTTGCAAATGGGTAATTCATCAGTTTCGGGATAGTAGCCATTGTTTTTAATCTTCGGCTGCAAATACCGAAAGGAAATGTGACAGTAATGGTTTTCCTTAGCTCAAGAAGAAAAGAAAGAAAGAAAGAAAGCTTTTTGAAGAAAGCTTTAATTAGTTACCAAATTCGACAGGTTTTCCCCCCTTCTTCTGAAAAGCAATTTAAGAACTATTTGTGGGAAGTCAAATTACAAATGTCTTTTTCTAAATTTTAAAGTAATTCAGTTTAAAGCACCTGCCATGTCACGTTTCATGCCTTGAATAAATGTAATCCTTCTGTAATGCCCATCCAAAAATGAAATGTAAATTAGACATGATCAGGAAAGAAATTTAGCATAAAATTTAATGATGCTTTCCGATTAGCAAGGTGTCTATCAGAATTGGGAGCCATAGCACCGATTTTATTTTACCCAGGTGAATAGCTATCATGAACCTCACAAGGGTTTAATAAGAGTTCATGGTAGTTATGCATCATGGATCTTATAAGACGCCATAATGGCGTCATATATGTAATGTGTAATTCATCAGTTTCGGAATAGTAGCCATTGTTTTCAATCTTCGGTTGCAAATAGCGATCAGGAAAGATCGGTATTTGCAGCCGAAGATTACCGTAAATGAGCCATGATCAAGTGCAAATACCGTAAACGAGCTATGATCAGGAAAGAAACTTAGCATAAAATTTAATGACGCTTTCCGATTAGCAAGATGTCTATCGGAATTGGGAGTCATAGCACCGATTTTCATTTCACCCAAGTGAATAGCTATCATGAACCTCATAAGGGTTCAATAAGAGTCTATGGTAGTTATGCATCATGGACCTTATAAGGCGCCACAATGGCGTCATATGTGTAATGTGTAATTCATCAGTTTCGGAAAAGTAGCCATTGTTTTCAATCTTCGGCTGCAAATACTGAAAAGAAATGTGACAGCTATGGTTTTCCTTAGCTCAAGAGCTGAGGAAAGCTCTAATTAGTTTGCAAATTCGTCAGGTTTTTCCCCCTCCTTCTGAAAAGCAGTATTAAGAAATATTATTATGTCAAACAGTATTAAGTCAAATTACAAATATCTTTTTCTAAATTTTAAAATAATCCAGTTTAAAGCAGCTGCGATGTTATGTATTATGTCTTGAATAAACATAATCCTTCTGTAATGGCCATTCAAGAATAAAACATAAATGAGCCAGGATCAGGAAAGTAACTTAGCATAAAATTTAATTGCGCTTTCCGATTATCAAAGTGCCTATCGTAATTGGGAGCCCATAGCACAGATTTTTATTTCACCCAAAAGAATAGCTATCATGAACCTTATAGGTTTAATAAGAGTCCATGGTAGTTACGCATCATGGACCTTATAAGGGGCCATAATGGCGTAATACGTGTAATGCGTAATTCATCAGTTTCGGGATAGTAGCCACTGTTTTTAATCTTCGGCTGCAAATACCGAAAAGAAATGTGACAGCTATGGCTTTCTTTAGCTCTAGTCTTGGGGAAAGCTCTAATTAGTTCCAGAATTCGTCAGGTTTTCCCCCTTTCTTCTGAAAAGTAGTATTTGGAATCATTTCTCGGAGATCATATTACAAATATCTTTTTCTAAATTTTAAAGTAATCCAGTTTAAAGCAGTTACATGTTATGCCTTGACAAACGTAACCCTTCTGCAATGGCCATTCAAGAATAAACCACAAATGAGCAATTATCAGATAAAATTTAATGGAGTTTTCGGATTAGCAAGGTGTCTATCGTAATTGGGAGCCATAGCACCGATTTTTATTTCACCCAAGTGTAGCTATCATGAACCTCATAAGGGTCTAATAAGAGTCCATGGTAGTTACGCACCATGGACCTTATAAGGCGTCATAATGGCGTCATATTGGCGGAAGAAATGCTGATGCATTAATTTACTTTCGACATTTTCCATTGCTTTGGGGTTGAAATAGTGAATGTTTTAAGGTTATTTTAATATTTCAAAATATTAAGGGCTGAAAAGATATTCAAAATATTAAGGGCTATAGCTGCAAGATTGAAGTAAATTAAACTTAAAGCATCTGAGTTAAAATAAATTTGGAATCAAAGCAAGGCAGTTCCTCAACAATATTAATAATTCCATCGGTCTTTAAGAGGTTAAACACTGTATCTAAACATATCCAAATTAAAATAAGAATACATCATTAGAATAAACTACAAAAATAAAAATGCGAAAAGGAAAAAATATAAAAATTGATCCCCTTTTACTGAAACTCTAATTCAGAAATCATCAGAGGAAAATGAATTAAAGTTTCATAAAAGTCCATTAATATGTTTCGAATACATGTTTCTTTTCGTGGTACATTTGAGATCAAAAACCGAAAAAGATTCAATTAAATTTTCACTAAAGACATTAAAATTCATTTAAAACCGAAGAGTCGAATCTCACATGCATCCAGAATGTTTCCTAAGCACATTTGAAAGACTTGGAACAAAGAATAAAATATTACGTTGGGCCAAACTGATTACTCAAATAAACGAAAACACTTTACGTTAATCGATTTGATCATTAAAAAAACAGATTTGTCAAATAACATTATATGTAAGCCTGACATTCAAAACCAATTACAAATTAAAGAGCAAAACAAGAATACTTTAAATCGAACTGTAATAACCATAAATGAGCCATTATCAGATAATTAAATAAATAATAAAACATTTATATCAGATAATTATCAGATAATTAAATAATTATCTGATAATTAAATAAATTATCAGATTATTAAAACCATTATCAGATATTATCAGATATTATCAGAAATTAAAACCATTATCAGATAATTAAATAAATAATTAAATAAATAATAAAACAACACTAAAAAATTGGGTGGTCCCCAATTATGCGATCCTAATCTTTTAAAACCAAGAAAACGAAAACTTTTCAGAAGAAATTTCTGTAAATAATATAAAATCTAATCTGAGCCTTTAAACGGCTAAAACCTGAAAACCTATTTGAAACAAAACTGAACAAAACGTAAAACATATTTTTTATAATATGTGTGGCTAATTTTAACAATTCTCTTCACTCTCTTTACTTTTAATTTGCTGCTACATGAAAAACCAGCAACAATCATAAATCTCTGAGAAAAACTTATTCATTGAACCATGTTTCAAGATTTTTTTCTCCTCTTTGATCATAATAAATGGATCTCTTTTCATTGCAGTCATTTAAGTATACCCAATATCCGTCTATTGTGACAATATTTTTCCATTTTTGTCCGGATAAATATTTCCTATAAAGAATTCTGCGGCACGTTCTGCATTCGGAGATATATTGTGGAGAAAGATGACGCACATTATGTTTTTTCATCTTTTTAAGATTCAATCAGCATTAATCACTTTGCTTACAGCTGACACTGAGCATTTTAACCATTTTCGAACTGTGTTTTGAATTGGGGAATTTTCTTTTAACATTAATGACCTTACTTTTGCAACATTCGAAACATTTCCTTTTTTCCTAGGATACTTATTTGGAATAATTTTTCCTTAACTAGTTAAATTGTGACGTTTTTGTCCTTTGTTCTTGACGACATTATCTATGGTAGCTCTAAGACATTGAAAAATCATGGCCTTCAAAAAGTTTTTTAATAACTAGGTACGAATAGTTTTCTTCGGAAAGAACACAAAGATAGCCTTCAATCCATTCCTTCTTTAAAAACGACATTTTGCATGAAAACAAAACTGTGAAGTAGTAGACGATAACTTTCAAAAATATAGTTGCAGCTGAAAAAAAAATTCCAAGCAGAATGTTTTTTAACTGTAAAGAAAAATCGTCAAAAAATGTACGAACAGACTGTAATATTCCTGTTGCCACTAATGTCGAGTTCAAATTAACGTCGAAAATGCATAGGTAACAATAAATCTAGTAAACATTTTTTAGTTTAAAGATTGGTAGTTGTTTTATACATATGTATTGTTAAATACACTCATGAAATAATGCCGTTCGATTTATCGTGTTAAACCAAGTGGTGAACGAGAGTCACCTCTCGAGTGACCGCATCAAATCAAGTGACGACCGAGAGTCACCTCTCGAGTGCAAAGGGTCAACCTTTCTTTATGTTCTCCGCGACGAGTTTTTAACCTTTTATCGTCAGGTAAAGTAAACTCATAAACCTCAAACTGAAATAAGTACCTGAAGTTCTAAAATCAGAAACAGAAATTTCCATACGCCTTACTTACTTCTTAAAAATAAACGAAATAATTTAATGTCTGACTAATGACCTTGCAGAAGCTCAAACTGAGGCAGTTAACATCTGAAACTTTTAAGGAATAATCTTAACTTTTAAGCCTCTCATATGGGTAAATTTATGTGGCGTAAATTCAACATATTCGCGTTCATACCTGTGACTAATAAGCTATGACGTTGTTTACTTACAGTGAAGGATAAAAAGTATTCGGATACCATACATGAAAAATTTAAATTAATTTACTTCATGTTAATAAGTTTATAATTTATGGTAATGTGTTAAAATAACGGGAAATCAAATGCTTAATACCAGAGAGATTTTCTGTAAATGTGTTAAATTAATACAAAAATGTTTGCAAAACATCAGAAATACTTAAAACTATAACGAAAAAATCTGATGTTGATACTACATGATTATGGCGTATTAAATTATACACATTTTTGTTGCATCTCATTTAAACTTACTTCCTTAACGTATTTTAACTTAACTAAGCGATCCCTCAAGATAAATCGAAAATGACATCAAAAATTGCAAATCATTTGGCGACATTTTGCCTCTATACTTATGTAGCTGTAACTGGTCCGATCCCTACGTAATTGCAAATGTATTCAGTCCTATGTAACACGTCCGGTGGAAACTATAAATGACAGAATATAGCATTAGTTTAGTTAAGAATTTCGCTCACCATGCTCATTTATTTCAGTTCATTTATTTTAAAGTGCTCATTTATTTCAGTTCGTTCATTTTAAAGTGCTCGCGCATTTGAGGCTTTTTATAAAGCTATCGTCTGTTTTGAGTGCATTCAATCCATTACGAATTCGTAAGCATATAACAGTATGCCTCGTATGGGGAAATGTACCAAACCTCTATACAGCAAATCTGTCGGGCGGATTCGAATACGGATGAAGCTAAGAATGGCCAGGGTGTCTCATCCATTTGGCCACCATTTCCGACACAATCTGTTGATGACATTATCATTCTAGCTACATAATCTGACCAGGCGAACTGTTTACAATTAGAAGACAGATAAGTATGATAAAATATAATAGATAACAAAAACAAGGAACTATGTTTTTATTAATAAATTTAACTTCATTTCAAACGTTTTGAATCAGGAACTTTGCTAAAAATGTTTTATTTCACTCATGTTTATAGAGCGAAATACAATAAAACAATAACACACAAGCAACAATTTTAATTTGCAGTGACCAAAAGTATATTTAAACATAAAATTGTGATCCTTTATGAGTTCTGTTGTCCTCTGATAATTCTGCTATACATTTTAGAATGTAACCATGTCATCAAACTTTTGGTAAACGTACATGAACCGTTTCAAGCTATCCATGAACAGTTTCGTTTTGTTTTGTTTATGCATTTTAAATGTCTGCCTGAAATTTGAAGACTATCCTTAATCATACATTAAATTTTCTTAATTTTCTGCTCGCTTGCACTTTATTTCAAACAATTCAATTTATTATTTTTTTATTTTTTATTATTAAAATCATACCCTGATTGTTACTAAAATTCATCAAATAATGTTGCTGATTTATGGGCATTTCCCTTGCGACATTTAATCACTGCCAGTTTTGCTTCTTTGGATACTCTGTGTACAGTTATCTTGATGTCTCTCAAATGAGTTGAGCAAAGCCTGCGATCCAGCTGAAGATTTGCGGTATCAAGTATTTCTTGCCAACGGGACAATTTGCTACCGAAGAGAGAATTTCTGTAAACATTGTGTGAACGTAAGTGTTTCAAGTGAATGTCAGTCTTTCTCATCATTTCACGTACTTCTTGGATGGCAATCTTAACTGCAGGCAGCTGCGTTCGTAAAGGAAGAGGTTTGTAATCTCCTCTATCCATTATCTTCCAGTTGTTTGAATCAATTGATTAACTGGAATAAAGTCATGAAAAGATTTTTAAAGGAGAAAATAGCTTTCACAGAATAAATGTAAAAACTTAACCTGCAAAATGTTTAGACTTTAAAAATTAAAGTTTAAAATCATTTATAATTATATAAATAGTGTATTTATCAACGAAACAAGTTCAGAATATTCATGTTACTAAAACAAAAACTGTATTTTTACATTACCGCCATTAAATGCCTATAAATGTTTAGATATTTAGAATTTTTATAAAGTAAAGCAAAACTGAAGCATTTAAATGCATGGATTAATATCTTTAAATTAGTTCCTTCGTAACATTCAAAGGTATGTAAAAAATGTAAAAATTTAAAAAAAAAACTTCTTACTGTAATACTTTCAGTTAACGAAACGACTTCTGAAACTACCTTCATATTTATAAGATCATTAATATTCATCGATATTAAAAATTATTAATCGCCAGGTCTTCTTAGGCAACCATCTCTATTGAAAACTCAGATATGTCTGGAACTTTAGGTGTTGTCTTAGAGAAATATCATTTTTAAAATTCTAAATAAACAGCGATATTAACAATTATTAATTTTTTTCGTTATTACATGCTCCGCTCTTAGGCACTACACGGAAAGAGAGGATGCCCCGTGGAGGTCTTTTTAAGCGAAACTGTCTCGTATCCACGTTACACATAAGGAAGAACACGGAAGCGCCCATGAAGTCAGCCCGTTCCTCGGGACTCGAACCCCGAACCGAATCATTCTTAATCACTAGGTTTTTATAGACAATTATCTCTGATGGAGGTTCAGAGTTGCCCAGAACTGTAGGCGTTGTCTCAGAGAAACATTAATTTTAAAATGGAAGAAAAAATTATTACAGAAACACTATCTTAATAATTAGATAAACATTATTTTTAAAACGCAAAATAAACATCGATATTGACAGTTGCTGATAGTCAACTTTTCTCAGGCAGCCACTTCAACTGGAGATTCATATTGGTCTGGAACTGTAGGTGTTGTCTCAGAGAAAGATCTATTTTAAAATCCTAAATAAACAACCATTATAATAATTATTAATCAAGAGGTCTTTTTAGACAGTCACCTCTAGTAGAGATTCAGATTTGTCTGGAAGTGTAGGCTTTAGAGAAACATTATTTTTAAAATGAAAGAAAAAATTATTAGAGAAACACTATTTTAATAATTAAACAGACATTATTTTTAAAATGCAAAATAAACATCGATATTGACAATTACTAATAGTCAACTTTTCTCAGACAATCATCTCTACTGGAGATTCAGATTGCTCTGGAACTGTAGGTGTTGTCTTAGAAAAATGCAGTTTTTAAAATCCTAAATAAACATCGATTTTAACAATTATTAATCGCCGAGATCGTTTTAGACAATCATTTCTAGTAGAGATTGAGAACGAGTTTACGTTTCATTTGCATCTGTTTCGCAGCTGTAAATGTATGGGATATAAATACTGCTATCATTTTAGTAGAAAATCTCGTACTCATTTCGTTTTATTAAGTTATTTAATTGTAAACATCTCACTTTCGCGAAACTTATCACGCACTTATATTAGGATTAATTATTGTTCTTTACATATTATTGCTCTTTACACGACACAAGCTGTATTTAGCCTCGAACATTATGCATTTGCTAACACGTGTGGATAAAGAGAACTCAAGTGCATAATTTTTTATTAAAGTGATAATAACTGGACGTGTAGCAATGAATCTGCTGTTTTCTTATCGAAGTGTTTGTATATTTGATTTTGAAAGTGTAAGATTCAAAATATATATTGTGAATCATCTGATTATACCTGTAGTTGAAACTGAAAATTATATATGAATAAATTAAATATATTTGCTGTGAATAAGATAAATGCATTACATTCTAAGAACATTTCTTATGCGGGCAATATATTTAAGAGCGAGCAATAATTAATGTGAAATTTAACACCTAAATGTACATGAATGCAAATTAGAAAAATTCATTTCGAATAAAAATGTGCATTGGCTATTATTATAACATCTTTTTCAGGTAGACTGAAATAAAATATGTTAAGACTTCTACTATTTACGCATATAATTATGTTCATATTTGATCTCACTTCGCACTGGAAATTTTAAAAAAAAATCCACGACGCTTCAATTATTTTTACAGGAAATTACGTCACAAAATATTTTCAGCCATCTTGTTTAACGCGCAAGAAAAGCCATGTGAAATGACAGAATTATTTGAAGCCCATTGTAGAAGCCATTCTCTCGGTGACGATACAGATGTGCGCTTATGAAATAGACGGCCCCGGATGCCACTCCCTCGGTGGCGATACAGACGTGCACTTACAAAATATGCGTCGCGGACAACTTATATCTTCTCAGTTTCTAATATTACAGCTGATTCTTTTATGATACCCTGTCTTATGCAACTCAGTCTGCTGGATATAATAAAGTTATATAATAAATTTCGTAAAAGCCTAAGCATTTTTCATTTCTTGGCTAATTGCATAACTACACATTGGAATTTCAAAGAAATATAATTTTTTTAATCATCGTGCCGTGATTCAGATCGGTATCAAACTTTTATAATAAGCTAAAATAGTTATGCCAATTCCTTTATACATAAACTTAATCACTCGTAAATTCGGAGTCTTTATATGACATGATTTAATATAAATTTCAAGAATTTTTAAACATACAGATGTTCACAATTTGAAGCTTTCTCCCGTCCTTCGAATCCCGAAGAAAGCATTTATGTAAATTGTCTATTCCTTCATAGGAGGCAACGATGGCCCACCTATTATGTACCTCCATCGGAAAGTGACCACTGTCGGAAACTGACCACTGACCACTCCATCGGAAAGTCAATAGTGGCCAAAGCCTATAATGGCTAATGCCCACCATTGTGGGGCGGATGAATTAGAAGCTTAACGTTTACACATATATGTGCACAATTTTCACATAAATGTTTAGTCTATTAAGCATTCCGGCCCATCAGCGGCCGAGTGGTAAAGACTCTGAAAATTGGTAGTTCTTTACGAGGTTCGAGTCACGGTGAACGGGCTGGCTGCATGGGCGTTTTTGTGGTTTTCTCCATGTGTCACAAGCATACGAGCCAATTTCACTTAAAAATTCTTTTACGAAGGCATTCCTCCCTTAAGCAGATAGCCCTCGCGTGCCTTTTCTGTAATCAAATACACTACACTACATTACACTGCATTATTAATCATTACCCTAGTCTATGATGCATCATTGTTATTTCAAAACTATTAAAATATAATTTTATGATGTAATAAAAGTTGTTTCAAAGTGAAATAATTAACTTCATAGTAAAAAATTCTAACATATTTGTATAAAGTTTTAAATATCCTTTTCTTTATTATACTGGAAAAAGTTTTTTGAAATTTCTGAAAAGCAAAATGATACGCTTGTGAAAATTATCTTCATAATTTTATTCCAAAATATGAATTTAACTCAAAATGTAAAGTTAATAAATAAACTCATTAGTACTTACATTTGGAAAATATATTGCTATCAAATTCTTACCTTTCTTTACTAATTGGTTTATTCAAATCTTAACTTCATGCAAATTTATGATGTTCTCTATACTATTAATTCAGAATTTGAGAATATACAAAGCCAGGAAAAGCTGCAATTTTTACTTTTCAAAAAATTTCTCAAACTTTTACGCAATTTAAAACTGTTTACAAATTTTGAGACATAATTTCTGTTTTCTACTGTTTTTTCGGAATGTTTATCTCCAGTCTTGTCTTCAAAAATATAAAATATATAACATAATTCCATGCTGTTGAAAGCAAATCTAACAAGGCAAGTTTATTTGTTTATTTGCTCTGTTTTCTAGAAGGTGTTTGTTACAATGGAAATTTGTTTTGTTTGTAACAGTTTACGAATATTTTATTTCAAACCTGTATTGTTGCGAGAATACGAGTTCGTAATAGACTGAATGCACATAGATCCGATGATAGGTTAATAAAATACAATATTTTTTATCAACTGAAACGCTACAAAGTTCAAGAATTTTCCACAAAAATACTCGTATAAATGTTCACAGTATAATAGAGTACAATCGGAACTTATACTTCAAACTACTAACAACGTAAAACACAACGCAAGGTAAAGCGCACTTAAAGAGAAAGCTAACCCGGAGGTGTTTCATTTCACGCTGAACTAACAACTCGCAACAACAGTAACTAAACAACTGACAGGAGGTTCTCTCTGTCCGAGATTAGTTTTCTCCGAGCCGTCTAGATATTTATAGTACTTTCTGCTTCTCGAAATTACCGGAAAGGCAATATGAGTGTCGAATAACGCTGGCAGCTAAGTTTGAAGCTAATATAGTTGAGATTTATTCAGTTACAATACCTATTACGGTGATACAGGAACTGGACCAAAATGTCGCCAAGCTTGGCGACTTTTAGCGATTTCTCACCCAATTTAACGACAAGATAAGCGGTTAAAACCGTTATTAGCTTGGCGATATCTCGCCACATTACCGAAATACGCATTTACTCAAATGGTCTTGCTCTTGTATCCTTACTTTTCTGGCATACTAAGCACATAAGAAACTACTCTAAGATTTATACCCCACATTTCAGTTAAATGCGTGGCATCATAAACATTAACTTACCATTAAAAACGTATTGTGGTGTTTTATGCTTCATGTTTCAGCTGAATCTACGACAATATGACAGTTAACCAGCCACATAAGAAAACATTAGTTAGCTATGTATTCCATGTTTCATCTGAAAATATAAAAGCGGGATAATTAACTAAGCAATAAAGTAACATTATTAGCTTTATATTATTTTAAATTATACATTATCGTATACTGTTATATATAAAGTTATGTTATATATCGTTATTTATATTATAAAGTAGCTTTATCTTTCATGTTTCAACTAAAAAATGCATAAGAATATCTAAGTTAACTAAATGCGTAAAAATAGCCTGACGCTTTATATTCCATGTTTCAACTGAATTAATGTACATTTTATCATTGATTAACACAGAAAAAATTGAGGAATTTTATAATCCATATTTCAACTGAAAAAGTGTCAATACAGCTATTATTAAACGGTTAAGCATTCCTAAGTTTAATATATATAGTGTTTCATTTGAAAGAATAACGCGACTATTTACTAAACACGAAATCAAAATGAAACTTAATTCATATTTCAGCTCAAAAAAAGGCGTATAACTATTGACTCAGCGCGTAAGAAAATATTCGATGCTTGATGTTTTAACTGAAAATATAATTTTAACCAAAAGCTGCTAAAACACCATCAGTATACATAATTACTTGTTAAATATGGGATTGTTGAAAACTATGGGAAGCATGTACAAAAGTAAAACTTAGCACGTATTTGAAAGTGGTACTTTATACTAAAAGTCCTATGTTGACACCACATGATTTTCTTGGCAAAAATACGTAAAACTTAAAGTATCTTCATTACAAATTATGAAATATAGATAAACATAAATCACCAAATACAGTTAAAACACTTAAAAAAGCAATATTCACAATTAAAATTAGATTTCTACACAACAACAAGCAATTGGGCCAGCGGACAAAAACGCAGATTTTCGGAGCACAAAACTGTAAGTTAACTTTTGGTCACACACGGCAAAAAGACACTGAATGTGCAAAAACTGACATAATTCACTGTTCTGCTAAGAGTTTTCAAAAGTAAACAAATGGCGGTTTCGTTAGGCTTAGCAGAACTTAAACAATTTTTAAATTTTTGATAACTCTACAACTATTCCATGCGGAATAAGTAAAGACATAAAACCCTTAACCGGAGCATAAGAATATTAGAATTCAGTCACATTTAAAGCAAAAAATGCACAAATTACCAATACATAAGGGTTAATTCTCCCTCTCTGTTTTAAAAATCGTAATAACTTCTCAATGTTAAATGATTGCATCATTTCTAGATCATCCCATTTTTCATGGCCTGCGCAACGCTGATGACGTAGTAATTGGGAACTGAAACTTTTAACTCAAACCAAAACCTTTCTCTTCGTGTGCTTCCTATATTGGATAAATGCGTCACTTCAGTTTCTCTCTGTACGCTGCTTGTTATGCTCACTTCCTATTGCAATAATGCCCAAAATGTAAATATTCTTCAATAGGCACGACTAGAGTGCCGAATGATTGTAGTCGCAAACTTCAACTCGAAAATAAAAATGGAATTAAAACCGCCTCGACTGCCAAGTTTTTTAGCTATTACGAAGTCAACACACTAGCATACTGCGAAATCAGAGTTCTACCTCTTCAATATGGGTGTACGATCTATCTTATGTAGCTATTACGCATCAACGCTGCTCCAGCTTTTCCTTGCATGCTATTATTACATATATATATGTTACCAGCAAAGTATGAAATGCCGGCATTCTATATAATGCCTAGTCATTGTATATAATGTGGGATGTTTTAGGCAAAGTATGAAATATGAGAATTATTACATACTTTCCCTAAGCACTGTACATAATACTTAGGCATTCTATAGAATGACAAATGCTCTTCAGCAAAATATGAAAATGGTTATGATAAGACTTATTTAAAAGACCTTCATTCCTTAAAAATGTAAATATTGTGGAATTCAACTCTTTAAATCTAAAGTTCTAACTCCCCACGAACACTTAACAAGCGAATAATCGCTTAAGTGTGAACAGAACACGTGAGCCTTGAGAAGGGTTCAAAACCCTTTATTATTCAATATATTCACAATCAGTTCCAACTTAGAACTTTACAATAAAGCCGCCACTCGGGCGTGAACTTAAATACTAATAATTTGAACTAAAACTAGCTTAACTAAAGCTCTTAAATTATATAGCCGAAGCTATCAGAATCTAACTAGTTGGCCCCTAAGTATTAATTAAATGGACGAAGCCTAGAAAGGGCCTAAGATATGGTCGAGCGTAATAATAGCTAAGAGAGATGTAACCAGAAGGCAAACGCGCGCTAGTCAGGAAATCAGACTCTCTTTGATGAAGTCGGTTAAGTCACGACTTAAATAGTACTCATTCTCATTTGCATTTTCTGCGTTTCTGAATTCACATTTTGGCAGGAAATTGTAAGTTGAAATTAGAATAAGATAGGAAAGATACAAAACTTAAAATAACTGTTAGAAAATGTATAATAAACTTTACAATATTATTTTGAAAAATTAATGAAAAAGTGCCCTTAAAAAACAGTTATTCGAAATAATGTAAAATAAAATAGAGAGATAATCTTGATACAACATAATAAGTTTGTATTTTCTATCTGGCTGAGACTGGGAATCAATGAGATCTACCTGCAAGCGGAAATTAAATTCAGAAACAATCATAAATCATTTCACGTCAGTGACTTTTTTTAATACACTCACGTTTGTGAAAATTGCAACACCATGAAGGACTTACGCGAGTGAGCTGAAATTTTCAGGAAATGCAAAGTAGCGCATGATATGCAAATGATTAGAATTGCAAATCCGTAGCGCATGCGTATGCTGAGCAGCGCCCTCTGAACGGCTGATGGATCCTAATAAATAGACGGCTGTAGCGAGGCGTGTATGGTTATCGGTGGTTATCTGCTAGTGGTAAACGTTAACTCAATCTGTACTTATGCCTCGTCGACGAAAGAGAGCGAGATTTGAACAACTTACAGAGTTTGAACGAGGGAGAATCATCGGCCTTCGTGAAGCTGGATTGTCGTATCGTGCAGTAGCCTCTCGTGTGCAGCGTAACAGCAGCACAGTGATGCGCGTTTGGAAGCAGTGGACGGACGAGTGTCGGACAACTCGGAAATCCGGGAGTGGACCCCGAAATGTGACGTCAGCTCGCGATGATAGACACCTGGTCCGCATGGCGCGGACGGACCGTACAGCTTCCTCTAGACAATTGGCAGCACTGTGGTCAATAGCTACAGGTGTTTCATTGTGTGCTTCATCAATTCGTAGACGTCTGCTGCAGTGTGGACTGCGCGCACGGACTCCTTTATACAGGATCCCCCTAACGCACGACCATCGCCGCCTGCGGCTACAATGGGCCAATCAGCATAGAGACTGGCGTGCTGATTGGCAGCATGTCGTGTTTTCTGACGAATCCCGCTTTAATTTGTGGTACCATGATGGCCGCATTCGTGTCAGACGCTATGCCGGTGAACGCCACCTTCCGGAGTGCATTATCGAACGCCACAGTGGACGAACACCCGGAGTTATGGTCTGGGGCGCCATAGCATATCATAGACGATCTCAATTGCTACGAATTGTGGGCAATCTGAACAGCAACCGGTATATCCGTGAAGTTCTACAGCCCGAAGCTGTTCCCTTCCTTCAAAGCTTGCCAGGCGCTGTATTTCAACAGGACAATGCCCGCCCTCATACTGCTCGGATTGTTAAATCCTTCTTTGCAGCGCAGCAGGTACAGCTTCTTCCTTGGCCTGCGTGTTCCCCGGATATGTCGCCAATTGAACATGTGTGGGATGTCATTGGTCGGCGTCTTGCTCGTGATCCTCGTCCTGTTGCGTCTGCAGACGAACTTTGGGTACGCGTACAAACGATATGGAATGCTCTTCCTCAGTCAGACATTCAAACTTTGTTTGACTCCATGCCACGTCGTGTAGCAGCACTTATTGCGGCGCGTGGTGGCCACACAAAATACTGATTCTGATCTCTTGTTCTTGTTTGTTTGCTTTGAACATTTAATCATTTATTTGTACCACTACCACTCAACTGTGTATTAAATTGCATTCAATTATGACGATTCCTTCTTGGTGTTGCAATTTTCACAAACGTGAGTGTACTTTTTTTTTTACAAAAGTAGTTGTAGAGTTCAATATCATTACACGTAACGTTTTTGTATTTGGTTGAAAATTCTTTCAACATTGTGTCACGTCGTCCATATGCAGTACTCAAACGGAAATTAACTCAGCGACCGTGGCAAAATACTGTACAGTACTGACGCTTTATTTAACAGAGTAAATGAATGCAGTTCCGTTTTCCACAAGCATCACATCCTAGCAGTTCAGCATTCACTAGTCCCCTGGTTCCTTCTGAGTAGTCATTTTGGCTTTTATAAGTCATTTACTAACTTCTGGTAAGTAGTTTCGGTTCTTCGAAATGAATCAGAAGTGTATTTCATACTTTGCCGATTTGTCATTCGACATTCTGTAGAATGCGTAGAAAATGTGTGAAATGTGAATCGCTTCATACATTGCCGGCTAGTTTTAGGCATTCTACAGAATATCGAATTTAAAACTTTGGGCCAGTAACATATATATATATATATATATACTTCTTTTGTGGCCGATTGCAATCAGAAAGAGAGGTGCACAATTACATGTTATAGTAGTCCCATATAAAAAATTTCAACGTTCTGAGCCTACTCGTTTTTTAGTTATACGAGATACATATATACGTACGTGCAGACACCACGAAAAAATATCTTCTGTATCCAATTTAAGCCCATTTTTCAATCTATTTTGGAAAAAGAATCCTTTATTCTGTCCATACGTACAGATGTCATTCAAAAAACATCGCTTAAAGCTTAAATGGATTTGAGAGAAATCAAAATGGATATTTTCATTAAAACATGATGCGTGGAATTTTTCGAGATTACAACACTCCGTTTACTTCGTACAAGGAAGTAAAAAATGGGACAGAAAAAAAAACACAAAACGACACAAAGTTTAGAAAAATATTATACTTTATGTTTTTTTTTCGGTATTTTACTTTGCTGATAGTTTCCACTTTTTGGCAATTTATCTTGATTTTAATCGTAGTAAAATAAATAGATAAACTAAGACCAATTAAACACGAAAGTATTTCATTCGAATTCCTAACATTTTAATGAGAACAATCTCTAACTTGATTCTGACGAGCCACGCTCCGACGACCATTAAATTTCTCGTTTGTTATCGCATTCTTAGTGTTTCCTAGTCAATCGTCAAGGCACTCAGAATTCAGCTTCACTTGCACAGGTAGTCTCATTAGCGTGCATGGAATGAAAACACGGACAAATTAAAAACTTCTCTCAGGAGTTACGTCTTGAGATATTTTCGTTATCAGCAGCAGTCTCTGCTAGATAGACAGACAGCAGGAAAGATGTTCATGACTGCTGTCTATCATGCACAGACAGTAAGTGAAAAACTACAAATGAGCTTAGCGTTACGTAACTGCTGTGAATTTTGAAAAGGGAAGTTATAAGAAAATAAGATCGTTGTCTCATAGAATAGTTGAGAGATGAGATATCATGACATTATAAATACTACTGTACTGTATAACGCGAATGGTCCAGAAAAATTAGGACCACATATTATCCTGATAATCTAAAAATTGTGATAATTGGATTCTGCGTTTACAGTTGCGAAAACACTTATTCATCGTAACGCAAGACAGGAATTTTACATTTTTCTTTAATTTCAAAACATATTATTTAGTTAAACTGAATAACACATTTTTATTTCCTTGTACGAAATAAAATGGAAGTATTGAAACTGCGAAAAATTCATATTTAAACGAAAATATCCATTTTGAAGCTATCGAATGCAATTTAACGATGTTTTTGTGTGACATCTGTACGTAAAGACAGAATAAACGACTCTTTTTCCCTAAACGAACTGTAAATCTCATTTAAAATGGATTCAGAAGAGACTTTTTTGTGGCGTCTTTACATATGTGCGTATGTATGTATCTCGCATAACTCAAAAACGAGTATCTTCAGAACGATGGAATTTTGTATATAGGAGTGCTATAACATGTAGATGTTCACCTCCTATTTTCGTTGCAATCGGCAGCACCAAAAGTATATAAATATCCACCCTGTTACTCGGCTGAGTGAGCTCAGTTTCTTTATTCTTATATATTTGTAAATTGTGCTTTTTTGCTTTTAAAATGATTAAATTATGTTGTTCTTATCTTCCGGTTAAGGTTTTTATGCCTTTAGTTATCTTCCGTACAATATTTGTAGAATTATCAACAATTTAAAAATTGTTTAAGTGCGGCTAAGCCTAATTTTTTTCCCATAGCAGCCATATTTGTTTACATTTGAAACTTGGCAGAATAGTAGATTTGTGGCCAATCTAGAGAACTAAGCTTTGCAACAACAAAGTGACGTCTTCTAAATTATGCTTAATCCAGTCTGGAATTATCATTTAAGTTATTAAATTATTCCATATATTGATTCAACATAACGTCCACAACAAACTAAATCAGTTTCTACGCCTTCAGTGTCTTTTTGCTCAGGGAGACCGAAAGTAGCCTTTCAGTTTTGTACCGAAAAATCTGCTTTTTTGCTCGCTAACCGAATTGCTCGTTTTTCCGTAGAAACTCTAATTTTAATTGTAAACGTTGTTCATTAAATTCTTTTAAATAAATTTATGTTTTATATTTTTCTATATTTTTTAATTTTTAATAAAAATATTTCGAGGGTTTACGTATTTTTGCCTTGTCGCGAAGTAAGAACTGAAGTAATTGAATGAGAAATGTATCTCTAATGAAATTCGAAGAAATAAATTGAAATGCAATGGAGGAAAAAAGGCTTATAATTTAATATTCCGTACAAGGAAGTCATATGATGTACACAGATTTTTTCCCAAAAGGAATTGTAAAAGGGATTTAAGATCGATTCAAAAGGGATTTTTTCGCGACGTTTGTATGTACATATGCATGAATGTATTTCGCAGAATTCAAACGTGATTAACCGTATAACGTTGAAATTTTATTTATGGGACTATTATACGAGCTACCAGTGCACCTTCCTTTTTTATTGCTATCAGGAATACTAAAAATACATATATATATATATGTATGTATTTTTGATATTGTATTTTTGGTATATACATATATATATATATATATATACACGTAGCTATGCCCGCCCACTTACCTGGCCTTTATTTTGTAATCATCAGTCGAAAGCTTATACATCTAATTATAGATGTACACTCACTTCCAAAAGTTAAGCACGAAGATGTAAATCAGGACAATAGCATATATATTTATGCATAAAACAAAATCAATAATTATATACAGAAATGAAAACAATATTAAATTTTTGTAAGTTATCAGATAATGACATATTGGAGACTTAAACAGAATTATGTATAAAGTGAAAATAAACAGCATAAAATGAAAAAAAAGACATTAATAGGGTATGTGATCCCTCCTCTCATCTGTATACAAAGTTTACACCTCGTGACCATGCTTTCAATTAGGTGGTCAACCACCGCAGAATTAAGCAATCGCCATTCTTCCTGTGAAGCAGTTTTCAACTCGATAAGAGTGGCTGAAGGTGGGAAAAGTGAAGATATAGCACAGCCGAGAGTTTCCCAAAGATTTTCAATGGGATTAAGGTAGGGGGAATATGCTGGCCACGCCATACGCGCAATCCCTTCACTCTCCAGGTAGTCATCGACGATGTCAGTTCTATGTGGACGTGCGTTATCGTCCATTAAAACAAAAGTAGGGCCAACTGCTGCAGCCTACAATCTCACAATTGGTTCTAGGACTTCATCTCGATACCGGGTCAAAGAAGCCCGTTTAAAGATGTGCAGGTCGGTGCGATATCCTAATGAAATCCCTGCCGACACCATAATGCTTCCGCCTCGGAATGCGTGATGTTCCGTGATGTTTTGGGACTGATTTCATGTTCGTTGTTCACGCCGTATCCTTATATGCTTGTCATCTTGCTCCAGAGTAAATCTTGACTCATCAGTAAACATAACATTGCCCCAGTCAGACACATTCCATTTGACATGTTCCCGGCACCACTATAATCGCGGCCCTCTTTATTGGACGGATAGAGGAACACAAACTCGAGGTACCCGGGAGTACCGTCCACTCATATGTAATCTTCGGAGTACAGTAGCTGCAGATATCGCCTTACGAATGGACGCTGTAACCATAGATGTCACACGTGTGGAGGTCGGTCTGCGATTCCGCTTGGCTACAATAGCAATATATCGATCTTCCGCGGAGGTTGTAACCCTTGGGCGACCGGCTACGGGCCTTTCTACAACTGTCTGTGTGGTTTGGAATTGTTTCCATAAACGTGAAATTACAGAATGTTGAACGCCGAAGAAAAGACAAACATCTGTGATCGACTGTCGTGCTTCAATGCGCCCCACAGCACACCAGCGCTAAGAATCTTTCTTGCGTCTTCTGGAAGTCATAGAAACACGTATGTCTTGAAAACAAAATGTAAGAAAGTTTTAAACACCTTCTATCAGCACTTACAATCAACTTCTGTAACTCTTCATAAGGCTGGCTTCTTATAAGACTGCCTATTTTGCATATTTTTTGACATGAAAGCGCGATTGTCTGTTACTTAACATACTTGCATACTTCCATCTACCTCTGCAGCGAATTGCATCCTCTTCAGTTCTGACTGGCTTCCGGAAATTAGCATTTTCCTCTCCTTGCTTAACTTTTGGAAGTGAGTGTATTTTAAATGACATAAGAATCCATGTTTTAACAATGCCAAATTTTTAAAAATTACTTTTCTATAAATAACCAAATCTAATTTTTAATGCGACATCCCGATTCCTATACTAATATTCTGAAAGTTTTATACTCATTTTATGAAAAAATAAGAGTATAAGAAGTTTGATTCTCGTACGACGAAAACTTACCGGGATATTTAATTTCAAAATTTGCAATTTTTGATGCCAGTTTTTGTTCCAGTGTTTTCAAATTGCAGAGATCACCAGCGGCAGAGTGGTAGTAGCCACTGAACACTGGTAGTTCGGTCCGAGATTCGAATCCGGCGAGTAACTTGTATACGAGCCAGTGTCCCTTAGAAAGCCCTCCACGAAGGCATCCCTCCCTTCCGTCTAGTGCCTAAGGGCGGAGAACGTAAATAAATGAAACATATTTAAAATTTTCTAGAGGGATCGAATAATTAAGTTAGAATAATTCGGGGAAATAAGTTTAAATGAAGTGCAGCCAAAAATGTATATACTTTAACAAGTCCCATTGTGTCTAATAATTTAATAAGTTATCAGATATTTTATGTACCAGACTTTCTTTTATTTCAATTTTGCTTCGCCTATTTTGGATACGTTGCTATGATCTGTACTTTCCTGTTTGAAAGTTCGCCATTTTGGTTATCTGTTAATTCGATTTACTACATTTTATCTCTTTTTTTAATTATATTATTTAATTACAGTACCATTAATATACATACCTTAATAGTATTGTATTTATATTTATGAAAATATTAAATTCCCTGAAGTGTGAACATAAAATGTAAACAGAGGTTTAAAATTTATGTCGCGTCAGATAAAATTTTGCCATTTATTATAATGTTAATTTTTATTCCGAAACAACTCCTTTGCGTCTTGAATTTTCAGTTATCTCAAGGTGCATCGATCCACAATACCTCAAATAACCGTTTTTCTTTTGCTGTGGTTTTAGTAAACAAAAAACTTCAAAGTAAACGTCAGTCTAAAAGCTTCATCTATATTTCCCCTTAATGTTCTACTTCAATCAAAACGTCCTCAGTCTTCTTTTACTTTTAATAACTTAAAAATCCCTTCTCGTTTTAATCGTAAAACAAGAACTTCTTAGATGTAAGAAGAACTGCATTCCAAAATCACTATCAAGCACTTTCTATAAATATATAACATAATAAAGAGAACCTATGGAAAGCGATAACTGAAAAAATTTAGAATGTTCGCATCGAAGTCCCAGAGTTGACTAGCTGGTTTTGATAGATCAAATTTGATTGTTCCTTCTTGACGATTGTGGCAGACGTGACAGGAAAACTTACGACTTAGATTATTCGTTTACGTGCTGAGTCACATGATGTGAGGTTTGTTATAATCCTGAAAGAACATGATGTTTGTAACTTAGGCGCCAGACACAAATCCTTTGCCGAGTGATGAACGCTGGCAAAGCAGGTTTGTCGACGTCATCATAAAAAGTTACTCAAGATATGAATTTTGATAGCTCATAAAGAATTGTTTTTTGAAGGTTTTTATGGATAATTTGAAATGTTTTATATTCAATGATTGGATTGTACACTTTTCGTATAGTTTAAGATTTTCACATTAATATGAGAGCTAATATTTGTTTTCAAAGTTTTCAAAATAGGTTTTTGAGGCAAACTGCTGATTGGATGGTTAATGGATGAGCTTTTCCTGTAAATGATAATCACCTATTGTTTCTGTAATCATGTGAAAGACAATTTCATTCCAATTCCTAGCTTCCTAGCAATTCAAACTTTCTCTTCGTCCAAAATATGTCATATCATCGGGAAAGGAAATCAAGATTATTTAAACTAGGTTTTGTACTATTTCCACTGTATTATAATATGTAAATAAGATGATTTTACTGAAAATATATAAAAATCAGATATTTTAGAGCAACCGATCACTGAAGGCAACTTTGAGAAAAAGTGCGTTCATAAAAAATGGTTCAAAAAGGAGGACTGTACAGTACTTTATCACGCGTAGGCGAAAAACGTCGGTAAATGGGAACTGGTATTAAATATATTATTTGTATGGGTATTAAATAAATTACTTGTATAATCATTTTACAATACACTTCATCAGGATTCTGCTTTTGGTTCACAATTAACGGCGTTTCACTTTTCTAATTGTTGCCACCAAATCCATAATCAACGTTTTGATAGACCCCTGAATTTTATATTCTTTTATTAGTGCAAAGGGGCAATTTGCACAGAAGGACTATTAACTTCGTTTTGGAATTTTGCATTGATTCACTAAAAGCTTTGTTTCAATTTTCAAACTGTTGCCACTAAATATTATCTCCCTGTATTATATTTAAAGAAATTAATAATAAAGAGTCTGCATAAATGTACGTATGTTTTTCTCATTGTGATAAAACAACAGTACCTAGAGCCATCCAATTTTGAATATGGAATGTTTCCTCCTGAATATGTGCATCTGGAAGCTAAACTTTGAAGTTTGGAGTTTGTTTTATTCTCGATTTCATATTTTGTAAAACTTTAACAAATTTTTGATTAACAAACTCAAGGATTTCAATGCGAGTAATGGCAACACTATGCAGAAAAACATTTTTATCTCCAGCGCGCGCGGAAATTCTAATGATATGCTCATTTCAAAACTATTTTGCGATATTACTCTTGAACTGAACTTTATGGTTTAAGTGCAAAGAACATTATAGTTAATAAATAAAGGTAACACACAAAATGTTAAAAAAACGCCCCTTTGTACGTAATTTAAAATCTGAAAACTTAGATGTTTTTATTTTATTTTATTTTTAGTCCAAAGGGACAATTTCCCTGAAGGACTATTGTTTTCGCTTTGCGATTTTGCGTTGAATCATTATAAATGGCTGTATTACTTTTCAAATTGTTGCCACCAAAAGTTAACACCTTGTATTATATTTAAAGAAATTAAATAATGAAAAATCTGCATAAATGTATGCATATTTCTCCAAATGTGATAAAGCTACGGTACCTAGAGCCATCCAATTTTGAATAACGTACGTTTCCACCCGAATATGCGTATCTGGAAGCCCAAATTTGAAATTTGGAATTTGTTTTTATTATCGTTTCATATTTTATAAAACTTTAACGAATTTTTGATGAACAAACTCAACGATTTAAAAGCGAGCAATGGCAACACTCTACGGGAAAAACAAAACCTTTTTACCTCCAGCGCACGAGACTCTGTATCGGAAATTCTAAAGATATGCTCAGTTTTGAGTTGTTTTGCGCTATTGCTGTTGAACTGAATTTTATGGCTTAAGTGCGAAGAATATGACATTTAATAATTAAGGGTAACACACAAAATATTAAAAAAATGTCCTTTTGTACGTAATTTAAAATCTGAGACATTTCTTGTTTTTTATTATTTATCTTAATTTTTTTAATCTTGAGAATTTTCAAAAACATGTCTGGATGAGTAGTGATTTATCTGCTTAAATTATATGTATGTAAATAAAAATTACGAAATTTTAAATTAGGCTGATAACGTATATTACTAAGACTTCACAATTATTATTACACCTGCACTGACTTAACAATTATTACACACACTGTTTGCATTTTATTATTTCCTTTTATCCAGCTTTGCAAATGTAGCTCAGCTCAACTTGACTTTGTCGCTCAACTCGACTTTAAGAAAATTCTTAAGAGTTACTCACTGGGGGAATATACAACTTGAGTTTTTGTTGCGTCATGCGTTTTTTGCTTCATTTCGGTTTAATTTCTTTTTCCTTTTTCAAATTAATTTATTTGAAATGATTCATTTATTGGAGTTGATTAATTCAGCTTTATTTTATTTTTTCCACTTTCAGACTCATTACATTTCACGAATATTATTTTAGGCTATAAAGATTCCATTTTTATTACCCAATTCGAAACCTTTTCAGCGTCATTTTAAATTCTTTCTTAGTTTCTTTTAAATACACTCTTTTGTTCTGAATTAAATCGTTTCCTCATAACTTTGACTTCAAAATTTTTCAGCTTTCGTTTTACTAAATTTGCCATTGATCTGAAAACTATTTTAGCAAGTTTGTTTTCTGTTTGGTTTAAAATTTCATTAATATTTGTTTAAGACATTCTTCTTATTTTTATCCAACGGAAAATCTCATTCTTTTTATTATCTTAATAAAACAAATATGTTTAGCGCATTTCTTTGGATTTCGGCAATGATTATTCAGATTTCTTTCTGGAAAAGAAAATTAATTTTAATTATTATTATTTTTTTTTGGAAATTCTTTACAAATTATTTTTGATTTACCCAGTGGTTTTTTTATTTTCTTACCCTAGAATTTTTTCTTTTTTTTCTTTCTTTTTTTAAATACTTAGAATTTTGGAGATTCACGGCGGAGCTGATTATATCTTGAAAATTAATTAACTTTTAAAAAAATTACTCTGCGGCTATTTTAAAACACTTTAACTTAATTTTAACTGAATTGTCACTATTTCTATAATTGTCTATAGTTTTTTGAAGTATTTCCGATGGTAATAATCATCTGTATGTTATTCAGAAATTTGTTTCTGTTGAAAATTCTTCGACTGCCACTTGAAAAAGACAGAGGAATTTTTAATAAATTTTTATATATTTTTTATATCTTATGTCAGTTTTTTTAAATATCATATAATTTTTTTATTTTGAGATTTCAATTTTTTTTTTAATTTATTGACTTGTTTTTGTATTTTGAGATGTTTATGATTTTATTTGAATATGTGTATTTCTTATGGGAAGTAGCCCTTCTTTCATGATTTAATTTTCTTCATTGGTATTCTCTATATTTTTTTAACATTTTTCGTTGTAATATTCATCCAGATATTATTCAGAAAGTGGCTCTGCTGATATTCTTCAGCTGCTCCTTGGAAAAAAAACAAGGAACTTTTAACAGTTTGTTACAAATTTTTTTATATCTTAAAGCAGCTTTTTAACTTTTCTTGAAATGATTGAATTTGCTTTTTGAAATTGTTTTTGTTATTAGGCTAAAAGGGCGATTTGCCCAGAAGGGCTATTAATTTCGTTTTGGCATTTTATGTTGGTTCACAATTAACGGCGTTTCATTTTTCAAATTGTTGCCACCATATATTATAGGCCTGAATTATATTTAAGAAATTAAATAATAAAGAATCTGCATGCATGTATCTAGGTTTCTCGCACTGTGAAAAAACAGCGGAACTTATAGACATCAAATTTTTAATAACGTAGTCCTACCCTCGAATATGGACATCCGGAAGCCAAAATTTAGAATCTGGAATTTATTTTAATGTCTATTTCACATTTTGTAAAACTTTAACGCATGTTTGATTAACAAACTCAACGATTTCAAAGCGAGCAACGGCAACAGTGTACAGAAAAAAAAAATATTTACCTCCAGCGCTCGTGTATCGGAAATTCTAAAGATATACTGTTTTAAAATTATTTTGGAATACTGCTGCTGAATTGAATTTTATAGTTTAGAATTTTATAGAATTTTATAGTTTTAAAGGTAACACATAAAATGTTAAAATAATGCCCCATTGGGCATAATATAAAACCTGAAAGCTTTCAGAACTCTTTTTTGTTTGTTTTTATTTTAATATGTGTATTTGCTATGGGAAGTAGCCCTTCTGTCATGATTTAATTATTATCTCTTAATTATTATATATATG
>KK112072.1:244963-270543 GCA_000611955.2 Stegodyphus mimosarum | reverse complement strand
TTTATTTTATTTATTTACTTTATTTACTTTTTCACTTCTATCTTTTTAATAAATATAAATGAGAAGGGTGCTGAATTTCTTGAAATGTGCGAGTGAGGTTTGCCATATATGCAATACTTTTCACGATTTAAACGGAAATAAAACTCACAAAGATTCTGTTATGAAGATAGCAAAGTAGCGCATGATTAATCTAAAAGAACTACCAACAACAGAGAAAATTTTGCATTTTTGTAAAAGCAAGATTAATAACCTCCATTTCTAGTTCAAATAACTTCCGTTTCTAGTAATTCACACTGAGGAAATAGACACATTTAATAAGAATCTTCGGGGAAAAAAATAGCAAATCTATTTTTTGCAGGGAGGAAAGTTTCTCCGCAAGATTAAAACGAGCTTCTTAAAGATAAAAAAAAATACTTTCAAGATTAAACTCTTTAATGTGAGAAGGCTTAAAATTGCCAAAAACAAAAATAATTGCTACTTTATGAAAGAAACTTCTTTAGATGGAAAACGTCTTAAACTATAACTCCTTAAATATATTTTAGTGTCTGGTAGATCATGTGAAATACTACAGTAAAATCGACTGCTTTGACATTGTTCTTGCTGTCGTATCCCATATTCTGGGATTTTATTTTACAATATGCGATTCTCTACACTCATAAAATGTTTCATTTGTCAACAGAGGATTAATAGCCCTGCTCAGAATACTAAGCTCTCAGAATTCCCAAGGCACTTCATGTCTGGAGCCTGCAACTCTTTAGATTATCTTTCCCAAACGGATCATGAAAAAATCGCGTTATCCTCATTTTATGTATTCAATGAGCATCCTTATCTGTCGGCATTCGAAATGGAACCCGAGGAATGTTGCTATGCGATATGTACGATAAAGTCTGAGAGAATTGTACCTCTTCCGTGATTTATGGCGCGTGGTGCATTCGCAAATCAACGATTCTCAAGGCCGGTTACGACACCTACCACCATGGGGCGCTAGAAGGTGCATGGAGAAAAATATTGAAAGGAATGGGCATTAAATTTTAAAACACTTGTTGTTGATATCTTCTTGGTATATCTGGGACATATTTAAGATTTTCCTTTGCACAATATTTTTTCCAGCTGTTTCTTTCTTTTAAAATTTTTTCGTTACTTTCTGAAGCCGTGGTTCTTCGAATTGTATTCAGCGGGATCTTGCGTCGAAAGCGAATCCTCCAGAAGGAAACGAAAATTAGTCAAATATTGTTTGGACATTGAAAACAGCGATTCTTTGCCAATGCATTTGCAACCATTAAAAAAGCCATCCATAAATATCAAGGAGGGTGCGTACGTCTAAGCAATGATTTATAATTTAGTGGTTCTCAGCCTTTTTCTCTTCAGTCCTTTCTTTCTAAAACTCGAAAAATGTGTATTCAAATTTAGATTATTCTTAACGTGTTTTGTAATTTATACAAGAAAATAGCATAGAAAATATTTATAAATACCAAAACTTAAACGAAGTAATTTTTTATATTCATAAACTGAAACTAAATATTTAACAGGTAAATAAAAGGCTTATAAGGTATTTCTCCCTCCTTTCAACGCATGCCTTCGTGGTGTAGTGGTCAACACGCTCGACGCGTAACCGAGAGGTCCGTGGTTCGAGTCCCGGCCAAGGCGTTACTCATTTTTCATGACTCCTGCTTCCCAAATAGCATAATGAATCTACAAGTGGCGCCCGAACTAAAAGGTGATGAATGATGATTCTCCACCACCACGATTGGGCGAGTGGAACGCCCAAACTCCACTCGCCCATTAAAAGGGGGGAGTATATAAAGTATTTCTCTCTCCTTCGTCTCATGCCTTCGTGATGTAGTGGTCAGCACGCTCGACGCGTAACCAAGAAAACCGTGGTTCGATTCCCGATGAAGGCGCTGCTCATTTTTCATTACTCCTGCTCCAAAATAACCAAATGACTCTACAGGCTGACACGTTCGCTCCTGATACTGTAACATCACCTAACCCCGTTTGAGAACCCCTGTTACGCAGGTTCTGCAAATCAAAATCAAAATGTCGAAGGAATCTTTTAATACTACATGAATCGCAAAAAAATGTATTAAACTAATTAATTAAATAATATATATATATATATATAAAGAAATAAAAAGATAGACAGATAGATACGCAGATATATATGATTGATGTATATACTTTTGGTGAGGCCAATTTCAACCAAAATAAGAGTTGCACATCTACATGTTTTAGCAGTTCCTATATACAAAATTTTAACTTTCTGAGGCTACTCGTTTTTGAGTAATGCGAGATATATACATACATACGTACGTACAGACGCCACGATAAAAATCTCTTCTGAATCAATTTTATAAATCGTTTTGGGAAAAGATTCCTTTATTTTGTCCTTACGTACAGATGTTACGCAAAAACATCGTTAAACTGCATTCGGTAGCGGTCAAAATGTATATTTTCGTTGAAATATGATGCCGAAATTTTTCGCGATTACAATATTTCCTTTCTACTTCGTACAAGGAAGTAAAAAACCATGATAACTTTCGTACAGTCCGCTTATTCTACTTTCAACTAAATTTGATCATACAAAGAATCCTTAGTGATTTCATCTTGTCGTAATCTGATCATGCATTCAAGTATGCATCAAAAATTCATTTAAAAAATATTTATGTGGCAAATAAGTTTTTAAACACTTTTTTTTTCATTTTCCAGATTTCATTTTTATGGCCTCTCGTTAACTCTCCTTAAATATGTGAATTTGAAGAAGAAGCCTAATTAATTGAATTCAAATGAATTTTTAACGTGTCTATCATTCTTAAAAGGTTAAACATAAAACTTAACTTATAGTTTTCAATTTTTCAGTAACTCACAAAAGATCGTTATAATTCTTCTAAATAAAAGTTAGTTGGTAGCAGTCTCATTTTTAACCATAGCAAATTTCAAGTTCATTTTTATTTCCTAATCCATTCCATATAAATAATGCTTTAAAAATTCTGATTAAAACTATAATCGTAAAAGTATACTGCATATATAGTTTAAATCTTGCTAAGAAATCTGCCTTCGTAATTAATTCGATTTTTAAATTCTACGAAGTTTTCCCTTTCTTGTCCAAAATAAAAAGAAAGGATTGTAATCGCAAAAAATTTCGTGTATACTATTTCAACGAAAATATCCATTTTGACAGCTATCCAATGCAACTTGACGATGTTCTTGGGCGGCATCTGTACGCATGGACAGAATAAAGGATTTCCCTCCCAAACGTTTTATAAAATTGATTTAAAATGAATTCAGAAGGGTTTTTTTTTTCGTGGCGTCTGAATGTGCGTATGTACATATGAATGTATTTCGCATAACTAAAAAACGAGTAGCTTCAGAACGTTGAAATTTTGTATATAGGACTGCCATAACATGTAGATGTGCACCTCCCTTTTTGGCTGCAATTGGCCGCACCAAAAGTGTATAAATATATATTTATGTATGTTTTTATCCCTTTAGTTAACCTGCATGTTATAGTTATAGAATTATGAACAATTTAAAAGTTGTTTAAGTGGGGTTAAATTTAGTTTTTTACCATATATTTGTTTACATTTGAAACTTAGCAGAATAGTGGATTTGTTGCCATTCTAGAGACACTAAGCTTCGAAAAACAAAGTAACTTCGTCTTTCATTATTGCGAATTAAATCATGTTTAATCCATTCTGGAATTATCATTTAAGTTACTAACTGGCTGGCCGAATTTCTTGTTTTAGAGTAGAAACCGCAATTTTATTTGTAATTTTTTTTTAATGTTTTAACTGTATTTGGTGTTTTACGTTTTTCTATAATTTTCAATTTTTAATGTTGATATTTTAAGTTTTTATGCATTTTTGCCTTGTAGCGAAGTGAGAACTGAATTAATTGAATGAGAAATATATCTCTAATGGAATTCGAGAAAATAAGTTTAAATGAATGGCAGGAAAAAATGCGTATAATTTAATATTCCGCACAAGGAAATCACGTGGTGTACACATAAGATTTTTTATTAAAGCAGAAGAATTTTCGGAACTATATATCTGAATAATCAATCATTCAAAAAAAAATGTTTTTTTGTATATTTCTACGTAAACTTACTTTGAGGTTGATTTAAATAAAATTTTAGTTCTTTTACTGAGGAACCTTTTCCGTTATAAAGAGCAAAAATATGCTAGTCAAATACTTCATGATAATTTTCACAATTCATTTACAATTAACGAATAGTATAAAATAATTTTTATTTACTGCAAAATCCTGGTATTCTTCACATACTTTTATATAGCAATACTAATTTGTTGTTAGTTTACAACTTCCTTTCATAAAGTCGCTTATAATGGATTAAGATCATTAATTCAAATGCTGATGTTTTTAAAATTATGAATTCTCTCTACATACAGTGTTACATATTCTTTCCAAATGATTCATTAATATTAATATTTGCAAACTTCAATTTAAAACATTCCAGTGTTTCTCAAACTACCTCCATTTTTACCCGGCCATGTTGTTTACCGAATAAAATTATTCTCCGATGTGCTTATATTTTATATATTGTTATAAGCGTGGACAAATCTCACCTTTAACAAAGCACACTGGGCAGAAAAAAATATGGCGCAGTTCTACATCTCCCGTCTACTGGGCTTATTGACGAAAGTCAACTTGTGTTTTTCATGCGTCAAAAGCGGAACTTAGGATATATATTAGATTTATATATAGCATTAAACTACGATAAAATCGGACTTTTTCTGAAATAACACACCAAGTTTTTTTTCACATTTCGAGTCTCCGACTCAAATTATGCCTACATATTAAATTTCATAATTTTAGTGAGAAATTGAAAAATTTATCTTGGTGCAATTTTTTTTCCACTTTGCGCCAAGATTAATTCACTTGGCGAACTTCTTAATATATGGCATCCTATTTTACTTTCTCTTTTTACTTTGTGCAGGAGCGGAAAAAAAGTCACATCGTCCTTACTTTCAAATAATTTTAGCAAAGTACGTAAGCCATATTTGACGTTATTGTCGCTTGCGTCGTAACAAAAGTGCTAAATTTCAAAACGCGCCAATATGTAAATTCATGTATATCTTACGAAATTTTGAATAAAAAATTTTAATTTTTTGGAGATATGCTGAGAAATACTTCTACTTTAAAAGGATGATAAAAATTTTATAGGTTATGTTTCAAAATTTGTTTATAAAAATGATTTAATAATAGCAAATTTTAAAAATAAATCATAAAAAAATGGGCGAGTTTTACTTTGAATGAATTTAAATTTCGAAATGTGAAAGGAAGAATCAAACAAGTTTAATAAAAAAAAAGAGATTAACAAATATAGTATACCAAATTCAATTAACATCGAGGAATTAAAATTTTGAGAGCTAATTTTTTAAAACCTACTCGTGCGGTTTTCACAAGACATTGTAGTTTCGCATAATTTGAGTCATAGAATCAAAATATGGAAAAACAGCTGGGATGTCCTTTCAAAAAAAGGTCCGATTTTGTGTCAAAATATTTATATTAGATCTACATATAAATCTAATACATATCCTAAGTCGCGCTTTTGCGACAAAAACGCAAGTTGAATTTCGTCAATCGGCCCAGTAAAACCGGGAGATATAAAATCGTCCCTTTTATTTTTTTTCTGCGCAGTCTACCATTCTTCACATTACCTATTTACCAAATCATCGTGTTACCAATTATTTTATAGCTTTTTAATGTTCGTCTCTAATATTCTCTAAAAAGACATTCCTCACATCATCAGGTTTTTCCAGATATCATGAAAATTTCTCGTAAATTCTCATCCTTCAACAGCTTCATCTAAAATAAGATTATCACATTCTCCACTTATCTTTGATAGGAGAATATTAGCAAGTTTTTATCATTCATCCAAAAAATTCAGCAGTAATATTTATCTCAGTTATTTCACCATTCCCTTCAACATCATAAATACCCTTGAGACGCTAACTTACTTATGTCTGTTTTCTCTCAACTTCGTATCGTCTAAAGATACTCATTCTTAGGAGAATCATAGCTTACCCGATAGCCCAATTCATCTCCTTAAAGTGAACCAATTCGGATTCTTCAGGTCCCTCAGAGACATAATTCCTGATGACCCAGATGAAACCCAAATAGAACGAAATCTGTAAAATACAACAGGTACTTCGAAGCATTCGTCACGTCCCTGGTGATAAGTGCTCCCCTATAAATGCAGACATTCTAGCGGCTGGGGGGTGCTCGCCATAGGCTTCGAACTTTGACCCGACCACCTGCGAAGGTACCTGCTAACGCAGTGGTTACCTTTTGTTGGTATCTTGCTGCGGTTTGTGTATTCAAGCAGCCATCTAGCAGACGATTATGAGTGGATTTATGTTTTTTTAAAGAGGGCGCTAGTTGGTAGTTGGACTTTTAATGATGGTGTGTATTTTACTCGTAAGTGCAACTGCTAGAAAGAAGTTTTCTTTGAAGGGATAAAAAATTAAACCATCTCATCTGCCTCGTTTCATGAAGACTTTCGGCTAAATTTCTCTTAGTAGACATAAAGCATATCCAAATGGAATAGAAACACTCAATAACATGATGCTTACATTCTAAATATTGCCAAATCGTAATAAAAATATATGTAAAAAGGTAAGCACAGAGGCTGTTCGCACATTTTTAGAAGATTTTGCTTCGCTGTAAAAAATTCAAAATTTGTTTATAAAAATTATTAAAAAATGCAAATTTTAAAAATAACTGCAACTATATCTTTGAAAGCATAAGTTATCGTCTGCTACTTGGGAGTTTTATTTTCACTCAGAATGGCGCTTTTAATGAAGCAATGCATGGAAGCCTATGTTTCTGCTCTTTCCGAAGAAACTTATTCCCATCTAGTTATTAAAACCGCTGTAGATGCCATGGTTTCTCTATTTCGAAAGCCAAGATAGATAATATTGTCGGAAACAAAGAAGGAAAAGTCAGAGTTTGGTTTCAAGAGGAAAAATCGTTCCAAATACATATCCAAGTACAAAAAGGAATATCTCGAGTGTTGCAAATGTAATATATTCACTGTTAAAAGAAAATCGGATAAGTCAAAGGATAGTTGCAAAATCATTAAAATGCTCAG
This sequence comes from Stegodyphus mimosarum, assembly GCA_000611955.2. Classification (NCBI taxonomy): domain Eukaryota; kingdom Metazoa; phylum Arthropoda; class Arachnida; order Araneae; family Eresidae; genus Stegodyphus; species Stegodyphus mimosarum. Next base: position 263,435 of record KK112072.1, on the reverse strand, counting down.
TGTTACCTGTAAACAAACTTATTAATGCTGATTGGAATAGAAAAAAAGTCGAAGAAACATAATATGCATGTCTTCGCGACATATCGCCGAACGCAGAAGACGCTACAGAATTCTTTATAAGAGACATTTATCCGGATAAAAATGGAAAAATGTTGACACAATAGACGAACCTTGGGTGCATTTAAATGACTGCAATAAAAAGAGATCTATTTATTGTCATCAAACAGGAGAAAAAATTTTAAATATGGTTCAATGAATCTAAAGAAAGTTTTTTTAAAGTGATTTATGATTGTTGCGGGTTTTGCACATAACGGCAAATTAAAAATAAAGAGAGGATGAAAAATATTAAAATCAATTTCACATATTTCCAGGAACATATTTTATACCCAATTTTCAAATACGAAGTACCTTTTCTTTACCCACGGTGCTATCAATCAATTGAATTGCATCAGGAGAAAGCAAGCACCCACACTAAAAAATTCACTGCTCATTTCCTGGAAAAAATGAAACAAAAAACCAGTATCCAAAACCATACTTTTCACTTATATTCGTAAATAAATATCCTGGTTTATCGCCTGTGGATTTTTGCGCTTTGAGACTTTTAAAATCCGATATTCCAAACGTCCACCTAAAACCCTCTTTTGAAGTTGGAAAGCTGTTCAAGAGGAATGGGATGAAATACCCTTTCAGATACTATAAAGACTTTATTATCTCTTAAATTATGGTGTAGAACGATAGCAAAAAATAAAGGTAATCAAGTGGAATATTTAAAACACTACTTTCTACGTAAAATATTTGTGTAAATACAATGAAATTCAATTCAAATGTGCGAACACCGTTGTACTTACAAAAAGCAATTAATTCCGCAGGTTTTTAGTACGTAATTCTTTGCAATGGTATTTCAAGAATTTTTGATTAACAAATTCAACGATTTCAAAGCGAGCAATGGCAACACTGTACGAAAGAACTGTGTATCAGAAATTGTAAAGATATGCTCATTTTAAAATTATTTTGAATTGAATTCTATGGTTTAAGTGAAAAGAACATGATATTTAATAAAGAAAGGTAAAATACAAAATGTTAAAAAAACGCCCCTTTGGGAGTAATTTAAAACCTGAAACCTTTCAGATTTTCTTTTTTTTATATAATGATCATTATTATTGTATATACACCTTGCGAGTTTCGTAGTTATTTACCTGGAAGATGCCACCCAAATGATGTAGTGATTAGGGAAGCCTCCTGCGGTACCGAAGGAGCCGGGTCCAAATCCCGGAGAAGGCATGGTTGTAAGTGTTCATCCCTTCATAGGAAGCAATGGCGGCCGCCTTTTAGGTGCCTCCTAAAAAAATAGCCACCACCTTTGGCCTTTTAATTAATATTTTTTTAAAGTTAAATTTGACGAAATATCCAAGGACGAGAGATGAATGAATTGCCTACTGTCTGTTCTATTAAAACTTTCTCTGTAAATTCAAATCCAAATTTAACAGTAATTTCCCCTGTTCGTCCTCTTTTTTCAGAATAATCGTAATTTTTAACTAATCATAAAAATATGATTAGTCAAATTATAGAAAGTACCTTTTAAACTACGGATAAGTAAACATAGAGTCAACAGATTGGCTTTGAAAATTTTGCTTATCCATAGTATGATTCCCTTACGAAAGAAGTGAAGGAATAAAATTTAGCAAATCCTTTCCCAATCATATCAGAACTCTAACGGAAGGGGGGGGGGGAATCATTCATTTTCAGTTCAGCAACTCAAATACTGTTAAGACCAATGTCAAAATCAATTTGGTTTATAACGTGAGGATAAGGCATTCAAGTCAAAATGCCTGACCAAACCTTTTCTGGTTCTGTCCGTGATCCGCTACAGTTGCAGAAGTTTTCCCAGCTTTCGGCAAACTTCAAGAGACCTGACTGACAGCAAGTTCTTTGTGGCGGGCCCGATGCCGACCACAGATAGAGGCACGTGACCTTCGTTCGTGCATCTCTCCCCCCCCCTTACGTAATGAGCCATCACGATGCCCAAAAGTCAACTTTTTACTCCACTAAAATGTTGTTTTCACTGTTATCAGTGTGAGAGTAAACAAGAGGTATCTTGATGATGAACTTCCAGAAGAACTTCCGCTCGTCGACTGGTTTTGTTGCCACCGAAACGGAATTTAAATAAATTATAAAGAAGAAAAGCTAGAATTTTAATGCTACAGGTCAAAAAAAAATGACATATGCATGCTTTGTTTAAAATAAGATGCTGAAAATTGAGTTGTTTGATGTAGACTTTATGTCTCTCGGATGATAAACTAGTTGAACTTCAAGAAATAAACTTTCAGATGCGCTACTTGTTATATCTTTCTGATTTTATTTATCATATAATTGTAAGCAATATTTGCAAATCATTTAATATTTTTAATTACTTATTTCGATGAGTTACGATTCTCTGAGAAAATCTGAAAATCAGTTTTTCACTTCGAAATACCACATATTTCGCCTCATAGCGATTTCTGCACTAGATTTGTCATCATGTAATTTAGAAATTTTTTATTTATGATAAAAACATAAAATGTACAAGTAATTAGAGAAAGGACTTTGCGCGAGTGAAAAGAATATTGTCGAAATTAATAACTGCAACTAATTTCTTTGAAATATAGAATAAAGCCATGTTAGCACTACTGTTTACATATGGTTTTTGATAAGATACATTCATCATTTAAAAGTAAATCTTATGTTCTCAGGCTTTATCTCCTGCATGTTCAAAATGCCACTTGATTTATCATTCCGTAAATCCTAACAGGAACTGTTGTATTTTATCATACAATTTGATCTCTGCCTTTAAAGGGGAAACCATTAATTTATTTGCACGAAGAACTTTTCAGACAATATAATACTTAGAGATCGTAATCATTAATTATACTAATATGTGTACTTTGTACACAGTTTCATTTAGCATGGTTTCTCTCCTTTTTTGTTGGCGGACTGGCCAGCATCATTTACATGTTCACTTACGTTATTATATTTTATTTAGAGTTGAACTCCGTGATCTGTATTTGTTTCATGATTAAATTCGTCATGGTGGAATTTCAGTCTTTGCATGATCGGATAGGTCATAAACTAATATTTCAGGAAGGTGAGTTTTTTTAGTCCAAAGGGGCAATTTGCCCAGAACGACTATTAATTTCGTTTCGGCATTTTGCTTGGATTCACTACAAGCGTTATTTCACTTTTCAAGTTGTTGCCACCAAATATTATATCTGTATTATATTTAAAGAAATTAAGTAATGAAGAATCTGCATAAATGTATATATGGTTCTGGCACTGCGATAAAACAACGGTACCTAGATCTATCGAATTTTGAATAACGTAATCCTCCTGCAAATATGGACATCTGAAAGCTCAAATTTGAAATTTGGAATTTGTTTTATTATCGATTTCATATTTTGTAAACCTTTAATGAATTTTTTATTAACAAACTCAAGGATTTCAAAGCGAGTAATGGCAACACTATGCAGTAAAAACATTTTTATCCCCAGCGCGTGCGGAAATTCTAATGATATGCTCATTTTAAAACTATTTTGCGATATTACTCTTGAACCGAATTTTACGGTTTAAGTGCGAATAACATGATATTTAATAAATAAAGGTAACACACAAAATGTTAAAAAAACGCACCTTTGTACGTAATTTAAAATCTGAAACCTTGGAGATTTTTATTTTATTTTATATTTAGTCCAAAGGAGCTTTGTCCCTGAAGAACTATTGTTTTCTTTGAATTTGACCTTGTATAAACGGCTGTATCACTTTTCAAATTGTTGCCACCAAAAGTTATCGCCTTGTATTATATTTAAAGAAATATAACAAACGTACGTTGTTCAAATTAAGTAATGAAGAATCTGCATAAATGTATATACGTTTCTCGTATTGTGATAAAACAACGGTACCTAGAGCCATCCAGTTTTGAATAACGTACATTTCCACCCGAGTATGCGCATCTGAAAGCCCAACTTTGTAATTTAGAATATGTTTTATTACTTATTTAATATTTTATAAAACTTAAATGAATTTTTGATGACCAAACTCAACGATTAAAACGAGTGTTGCCATTGCAACACTCTTGGGGGGGAGGAATACCTTTTTATCTCCAGCACACGGAACTGTGTATCGGAAATTCTAAAGATATGCTCATTTCAAATTATTTTCCGATATTGCTGTTGAACTGAATTTTATGTTTTAAATGCGACGAACAGGATATTTAATAAATAAAGGTAACACATAAAACATTAAAAAACGCACCTTTGGACGTAATTTAGAATCTGAAACCTTTCAGATTTTTTTTTTATTTTATATTTTACTTTTTAACTTTAACATAATTTTTGGCAACTTTCAAAAGCAACTTTTCTTAAAGTTGCCTCTAGATATTAAATATTTATCACAGTTTTGTTTTATCATTGTTAGTTTTCCCATAGCTTTAATGATAATGAGATATAATTTTAAAATTAAACACAATTTCGAATCGGCACAAATATTTCAAATACAAACTGAATATAACTTTATACCATCAGATATATAAGAAAACTTGAAAAATTTATGATTAGAATTGCTTAAATCACTAAAAAACATACAAAGATTATCTGCCTAAAGGAAGAACACTTTCGTGGAAGACACTTTAAGAGAAACTGGATCATATTCACAATAATAATACACTTTTGCTATTTAATCTTAGATTATGAAGAATGAATTAATTTTTTAGTCTTTAGTTACACTGTTCAAGTTCCTTTTATATTTATTTTATTTAACTTTATAAGGTTTCTCCTTCAATCTCCTTTAATCTTCTTGCTAAACGTACGCTGTGAAACTCTATGTGGAGGACAGTGAGCAAATCTAGGCTATGTCCTTTAGTGTTGAAGAACTACAAAGTCAGAAGGAGGGTTTAAAGGACCCTTTAATTCAAATAATTACAACTCTCCAACTTGAGATTAAGCCACTACTTGGGCTGAACTAAAATAATATGAAATAAAGTGTGTTAACAATTCAAATGCCTAAACTTAACCTTAAGTAGGACGGCGAGGGAAGCCTAACTCTCAGTGAAATGCAATAATGCGAATTCCACGAGCAAGAACTAGTAATTGCAATTGCCTATGAAGGCGAACGTTCACTAGACAGAGGATATCTTTGCGCGCACAGCCTTACGGCGATAAATCCAAGACTCTGTCTCTTCCCCTCGTTAACTCCTGCCTTTTAAACTGCTATCAGATATATGCGATTTGCATAAATATCTCGCTCGCGCTAAATTCGGGCAGCAACTGAAACTTTGAGATATCGATAGGAAAGTTCAATCTAAAAATAACTTGGTTAGTTAAAATAATGAATGCTACAACTTCTAATTTTAACAGCTAATTCTACCATCTAATTTTTAACTAAACAGCCAAGATAGGCACAGCTGTTCGCAAGTGGTAAACGCAAACGGGACATTTGGTCCCTTGAAATGGAGGGAAAATATCTTCCTTATTGATATGAATAAAGAATATTTTTTATGCGTATAATGTATGTGTTTGTAATGTTGCAATGATATATTCTATAATCAACTTGTGATCTCCCAAATTAAGTAATTAAGGTTATTGCGAATGCGGTAGACCTACTGTTTCAAGAATTAATACCTTTGAAATTAAGATGCACGGAAAAAACTATTTATTTAAACCAAGTGTACAAAATAGTAAGGCCAAATACCAGCTCGTCCTAAAGTGAAAAATGAGGAGACATATACATTTAACTTCATCATGGAAATCTCTATTATTTCAGGATCTTGAAAGTATTTTCTTCGAGGTGATTAAAAAAATAGCTGTAGAATTATTCATACTGAAAAATAGTATCTGACGCTTTAAAATGTCTGAGAGTATTTTATTTTCGTTAAATTTCAAACATAATGTTACAAATTTCGTATTTATTGAGCTATTTATTTAGAATTGTAGTTAAAATTGTTTTATTTTCCCGTGCAACGCAGACGATTTTTGAAGAGAGAGCTACGTTTAATATTTAATAAATAAATATCTCGTAATTGCTGTTGCCATCCACAAAAATCGAGAAAATAGGTTTTACCATAATGTTCTCGTGAATAATTAAAAAGCTTATGAAAGTCGAATTAAAGCTCCTCAGCTCATTTGCTGTTTTTTAAGCGAACTATTTGTTTTCTTAATGCTGTTATTGATTGCTGCGAATTAGCTGTGAGACTGGATTAACTTTCTCTGTTTTTAATTGAGTTCTGTTTAATGTTTGAGACATTGTGATATTGTACGAATGTCTCTGAGGAAATATTTCAGCATCTTGTTTTATTTCTTGAGGAAAGAATAAATTTTGTGAACTTTTTAACAACTTGTGCATTCAATCCATTATAAACCCGTAAACAAGCAACAATAAGTTACATTTCTTAATAAAACTGAAGATAAATTGCTGTTTACAACCTTAAATAACGTTACATTTCATGTAAGGATGTTCCCAGTCATTCAGTCATTCACATTTCGCGCACTAGTAATGTCAAAGGAAGAGAATATTTTTGAGCTTCTTAAAATATTGTTAAGAAACTACTTTCGAGTTCTTTCATAGTCTGTAATAATAAATCTGATTATATTATAAAAAAGAAGAGGTAGAATTTAAATTCCCTGTGTCATCATAGATTTTAGGTTACGATATGGGCATTATTTATTCATAATAACAAAAGATAGATGAATTAATACGATGCAGTTCACGTACTTGATGATGAACCCAGACACGAAAATCTAAATCTCGTGATACGACATATACATTTTGAAAAAAAAAATCGTGGTCTGCATTTCTAATGATAACTTTTCATTCAATAATAATGTCATTCATTATCTTATAGAGTACACAATTTATGATGTGTTCATATACATAATCTTTGTTCACACAAGCCACCGATGTGTAAGAGTTGAACATTCTTCGTGTTTTTAGATATGTCTGGGATCTCAAGCGATGTGTTTGCATACGAATTTTGTGACGTACAGTTATAAATTAGCATAAATCGTTGTTTTGAAATAGTCTAGTTTTTTGTACATTTTTTTACTTCTTTGTACGAAGTAAAAGAAGTTTGCATCGCGAAAAATTTCGGATATCATATTTAAATAGAAATAGCCATTTCGGTGGTTCCCAAATAAACTTGTACGATATTTTTGCGTGACGTCTGTGTGTACGGACGGAACAAAAGGACTCTGCTTTCAAAATGGATTATTGGATTATAAAAAGGACTTTTTGGTAACATCTGTTCGTTAACTATTTACATTTTAAATTTTATGGTTTAAGTTGAAAAAACATGATAATTAATAAATAACAGTAACACAGAAAGCGTTAAAAAACCACCCCTTTGGACGTAATGTAAAATCTGAAAGATTTCCGGTTTTTTTCTTTAATATTTCGTTTCTTCTAGTCTTCTTTCTATTTTTTGTTTCTTTAATTCTTGTCGAAGTAATACATATAAAAGAATAAGGTATTTTTAAAATATTTTCAAATTACATGAAATTAAATAAATTTACTTGAAAGTAAAAAGATATCAAAATATTTTCGATCATTCATAGTTAAAACCAAAATCAGTGTCTAGTTTAAAAATCAAATCGAATTAAGTCAAAATTTTCGGCAACAGGCGGAAACATTGCGGAAAAAAAATTGCACAAAAAATAATACAAGGGGAAAACATCGTCGTACCAAATGTCGTGGGAGAAAAGAAAGCAAGGAGAAAACTTCACGGTATAAAACATCCTTCTAGAAAATTAAAGGGTTCAGAAACTTCGCAGTTTTAATGCGCAGTCGCAAGAAATATCCTGATAAAATGTAGATCACCTACAAATTATTGCATGATAATGATATATAACCCATGTGTTTTCAGACTTTAAAAAATTTTAATGCATTTTCACATAATGAGTTTTGAGCACAAGATGGAAAGTGGAATACTTTTACTTCTATACTTCACATTTCTGACTCAACTAATAAATTTTTACTAAAAGCACAAGAAGAAATACAATCACTCGAAAACTTAAAATGCGAAGAATATGTATTCTGCAGTTAATTTAATGAACCTCTTTATGAAAAAGTCTTACCAACTTTATAAAAAAGTTGGTTAAAAAAAGTTGGTATTGTGATAGAAGCATAGTATAGCAGAAGCATACTACAGTAGCTAAGTATACAAGATGGCCTGGTATTGCGAACATGAATTTAAGACTTTTAAAGTCTGAAAACACAACTTTGAGATGCTATCATCATGCTATGATTTGTAAGTGCTTTACTTTTTACCACGTTATTTTCTACAACGACGTTTCAAACAAAACGCTCTCAATCGCTTCATTTTCTATGGCGATGTTTTATACCCTCTTTGTTGTTTTCTTCGCAACGTTTTCGTTCGCAGTTTCTTCTGAGGATGCAAAATTTTCAAAAAAAAAAAAAATTTTTCTGAACTAAATATAATCATTCTTTTATATTTCATAGCTGCATATTATTTAATGACCTTTCACAATTTTTTAATACATAACATATCATTAAAAATACTGTGTAACTGAAAAAACTTATTTTTTATTGCATGTAATCAAAACCGTGTAAATTAGGTTAGGCTAATTAATAGGTTTGTATATGCTCTATTCTATACTTTTTTAAGTTATAGAATGCATAAAAAAGGGAAATCATACATTTCTGTGCATAGGAAAATTTTCTTTGGTTCAATCTTCCAATTTATTTAAATTTTTATATGATTTAGAAACCTGTTTTCTTCATCATGTTTTCTTCATCACTTACAATCGTGGGTCTAATAACAACGAAATATTAAATCTTTATATTTAAAATTCGATCTCTTTTTATAAGCTGCAAGATAGCTATAAAAAGATCGAACGAGTTTCGAAATACGTCAAAATTCTTGACATAATATTAAAAAGTCCAAAAAAAGTCCAAAATTCTCTAATGACAAAACAGGAATTTATCAAAAAATTTCAGCAATAAGTCGGTTTGGTACAAAGAGATTAAAAATTCATTTCAAGCTTTGATCCGAGCAAAAAGAGAAACAAGTTTAAGAAATTCTTAAAGTTGCTTTGATAAGAATTCTGTAGCTGACTTAAAATTACAGACATGAAAAAGAAAAGGTGAAGAAGCAGAAGAAACCTGAAAGGATGACATAAATTCCTCGTAAGTGTATTTTATTTCCTTCTCTGTTCTCTCAGTGAAAAATGTGTCTCAGATTCGTACAAAGAACTGAATGAATATCTATTACTTCGCCGCAACAGTAAATTGTATGCCTGGAATGAAAATTTAATGCCTCGATAGCAGAAGCTGAGTTAGAAGCTGATGTATGGTATCTGAAACAAGTTGTCGACTAGGTGGTCTTGCTTCTCAAGAACCACCAACTCTCGATCAGGTGGGAGAGAATAGGGATGGTATCCATTGGAAGGTGTTAAAAAACATACAACATTACATAGATTTTTAATTAATTTTGATTCATCTTCTTGCACAATTGTTCGCTTAATCTAGAACAGCTATTTCAGATAAAAGATCTTCAATGCCATAGAATTCCAATCCATAATTGAAATTATCCAGCCTCTAATTATCCGGAAAGTTTTGATTCGACTTCTTGCACAATTTTTCGCATAATCTAGAACAGCTATTGCAGGTAAAAAATCTTCATTGCAATAGAATTCTAATTATCCGGACTCCAGTTATGTGTAATTGAAATTATCCGGACTCTAGTTATCCAGAAAATTTTGGTCCGGCTTCTTGCTAAATTTTTCGCTTAATCTAGAACAGCTATTGTAGGTAAAAGATCGTCATTACAGTAGAATTCCAGTTATCCAGAATTTAAGTTATCCGGATTTTCAATTATCCGGATCTCTTGTCATTTTAATAAAAATTTATTATGGTTTAATTCACCAATTTTAATTATTTTCTTTGGTTTAATGAACGCAGCAATAAAGAATGCAAGATTATATGTTTTAAGAACAACTAAATTAATTTACATGATACATTTGTTAATCACGTTACACGTCACGATTTCGTTGTCGTCCATTTTCTTAAATCAGTTTTATTTGTTTAGGCATATCCCTTTTACGACAGAAATAATCTTAAACCTATCATACCAAAATAAAAAGGATGAGTAAGAAGTTTCCTTTAGATCCTGTTTACTAAATGACAAGAGCTCATAAGAAGCTAAGCGGATAAGAACGTTAAACAATGGTACGCACTTAATCCCGGCTGTCTTCAAATCCCTGAATGGGCTGGTTGCATGAGTCTTTTCGTGGTTTTCCGCATGTCTCCAAACGAGTACAATATTTTTGTCCTCAAACTATCCTCCACGAAAGCATCCCTTAGGCAAATAGCTTTCAAATAATCTAATGAATAAAATCCAATTCTATTAACAGATAAAAATGTGGTTCGCAAGAAACGTAGGTAAATATCAATGAATGTTATCAAATAATCAGGTATATGTATTGGTAAAAATTTTCCCACTGTTAAAAGGCTTTAATTTTTTTAATTGTCGTTACAAGAGTGTATTTCATTAAGTAACTTCGTTTTAAAATTTGGGTGGGCGCAAACAATTTATAATTAAAAAAAAATTAAATAAGAAAACTAACAGATTTAAGAGATAATTTTTATCGCAACTATAAATATTGTTTTTTTTTAGACCAAAGGGTTGTTAGCCTAGAAGGACTATTAATCTCGAAACGGCATTTTCCGTCGAATCACTAAAAGCGTTGAAGCACTTTTCAAATTTTTTGCCACCTAATATTATCTCCCTGTGTTGTATTTAAAAAAATTAAATAATGAAGAAGCTGCATGAATGTATGTAGGTTTCTCGCATTGTTTAAAAACAGGGGTACCTGCAGCCATCAAATTTGAATAACGTAGTCCTCCATCGGAATGTAGAGAATAAAATATTTTTATCTCCAGCGCGCGAGACTGTCTATCAGAAATTCTAAAGATATGCCGTTTTTAAATACTTTTAGCCCAAAGCAGCGAATGCTCAAATGCTCTCGAAACATATTTTCGTGTGTAAATGAAAAAAATGCCCCGTGGGGGTAATATAAAATCTTAACGCAATCAGAAAATAATAATAATAATAATAATAAAGATAATAGTAATAATATAGATAATAATAATAAAGATGATAGTAATAATATAGATAATAATAATAATAAATAATAATAATAAATAATAATAATAATAATAATAATAATAATAATATAGATGATGATGATAATAATAATAATAATAAAATCTGAAACTATTAGATTTTTTTTAATTTATTTATTTATTGTCGCAATGGCGAATATTTATTTTCCAAAATGTCCGCATTATTTGGAGTTGATCCCTAGTTAAAATGGCATCATCTCTAAATCAGTCTAAAACCCACGATTCTTTTGTCTCGGAGAAAGTAGCTGAAAATAAATCCCAAACTGGAAGGAAACGGATATTTAGTATCTTTTCAGAAGTTGGTGTGACAAGTTCCAAGAGCTTTTGCTACAGGTCACTGTGAACACATTTTTCTTATCCATGAGCTATGTATGGATGGTGGCAATTTATAACATTCTTTGAGCTCCTAATTCTCGTATATTTTTGTATTTGTAAGGAAACTTTTTGTATTGCATTAAAATACGATAGAGGCTTCTTCGTTTGAATTGAAACTTTTGTTAAGCAACCATTAAATAATTCAGTTTTCAATTTTAAAAGAGAAATATACAGCTAATACAAACTTTTACTTACTGTTCAGTTTTTTGGAAATTTTAAAATCTTAAAATTAAAGCTATAAATGGGTAGTATTATTGATGTTTCAGTTTATTCTCTTTATTGTTTTCATCCTGTTTATATTATATTTAAGTTTCAACTAAACGAATAATTTACAATGGAAAGGGAATTTGACTATTTGAAATTCAAAATAAAATTTTCTTTTAAAAGAAATTTGAGAGCTTCATAATTTTGAGACATTTCCCTGATTATTCATAATTTTGAGACATCGAAAATACGAAAGTTCAAAAGAAATGAACTATTTATTGGCAAAATTAAATAATTAAAAGGAAATATCGCAAAAAAAACTTTCAAACAGAACGTACGTATATTATGTAATGTAACTTTCGAAGAAATATGAAATCACTCAACTACTATACCAAAATTATGAATTAAATAGAGAATTTTAAATTAATTGTGTTTGAAATGATTTGGAATGCTACCAAAAAATCAGATTGTAATACTGAACCCAGTTTTTTTATCATTTTCACCCAAGCTTTCTTGCCAGAATGTTAATAAACTATCCCGCGTGTATTCAAATGAGGTAAAAAGAAATAGTAATTAAGGGGACGTTTTGGAAGATGATTTTAGAGCTCGTCTGCTTGAAAGCTACTTTGCTGTCTTGAATTACTAGCGATTAGATTTTTGGGGTGTTCAGTGGTTCTATCTATTAAGCTTAATTACTCCGACTTTTATGAGTCAGAGCTTTCCTACGTGTTAACCCTTACAAAACGGAAGCCTTCGCTAATCTGTATGCTTAAAAAACAGAAAGGTCCCTAATTTCTTTCGAGATTCCCAGCAATTTCTTCGCCTCTCCGTCCATTAACGCACGTGTCAAGATTTCAAATGACGTCCTTTCTGCTTCTTAACAAAGAAGCTTCCATTAGTCTTTTAGGACAAGCTGTCTGCAATAAACTAATACAATGCATTTGGTTAAACTGCACCTGCTACCGCATATCTTAGGGGGAGGGAAGAAAACAACATCGCAATTTCCACCGTTTCGAGCGGTTGTGTTCGTTTGAATGAAAGGCTGTCTAGATCGTTTTAGTTTTGAAAGTGTTAAATTATCCTGTGAGCGTTAAGCTAAACTTACTACATTTAATTTTAAGCTCATCTTTACCTGTTTGAGCAAAGACAGAAGTGTTGGCTTTTGTGTACCCCCAAGTGGAGTCATCTATAAACTTATATTCAGTGAATAAAGGGTTCTTTACACCCTTCTTTGGACTTGTCATACTTGAGGATAATTCTTCAACAGTTTTCTGGGTCTCGTTAGCTTATGCTGCTACGAGACGTTATATTCTTTTAACTGAAATAATATCTCCTTCGCAAGCCCATACTGAGATAAATATATTACTTGTTGATATATATTTAATTGCGAGATATTAAATATTCTATAAACTATTACCCTTGTCTTTAGTTTCATTCATCTGTCACTTAAATGTTCTTATATTCTTAATATATAATTTCATGTTCATGATGTATAAAATCAACTTTCAGACATATAACTTGGCCCAACAACGGCCGAGCGGTAAAAGCCGTTGAACACTGGCATTTCGGTCTGAGGTTCGAGTCCTGGCGAAGATATTTTGAGTTTTTATGTGTTTTTTCGAAGTGAGAACTGAACTGATTGAATGAGAAATAATTCTCTAATGAAATTAGAGGAAATAAGTTTAAATGAAATGCAGCAAAAAATGTGTATAATTTATTAGGCGGTACAAGGAAGTCATATGGTCATCAGGTTTTTTTTAATTTAGTGGAAACTTCAATTTTTTTACTTTTTTTAAGTTACTTTTTGGGATGTTATGAAAAGAAATGGACGCTTCGCGGAACCGTTTAGTTATCTCCGTGAAACCCCAGGGTCCGTGAAACAAAGTTTAAAAATTTCTACATTACATTACACTTAAAAAATCCCTTTACGCAGCGAATACCACAGCGTGCATACATCAGAGTGAGTCCAAAAAAATTAGAAGGGGGAAGGAAAATAATTAGTGAAGAGATATAGAAAGAAGGTACATTATGTGACTGGTAGAAATCACCGGCCTGTTTTTTTAATACAGCACTGAATTCAAACAATTTTCTCAATCGTTTTAAAACACTGCTAATTATATGTTTAAGAGATGGGACAGACAAGTTTAAAATCTCATTTGCATTGCCAATTTTATAATTAATATTTTTGGCTCTTTATTCGTGTATCTCTAGCAACACTGCTGTTAATTTCAGTCCGCACTGAAGGCGGCCGTCCATTTGCAACAGCATGGATAACAATTGTTGCCAGCAAATTTACAGCTATGAGCACAATACTTGACAGTTTCAGATTATAAAACTATTCTTAGAAAAATCTTTTTTAGCCTAAAGGAGCGTTAGCCCAGAACGGCTTTTAATCTCGAAAGGGCATTTTGCTTCGGTTCACTATAAACGGGGTATCACTCTTTGAATTGCTGCCACCAAATATTATCACCCTGTATTATACTTAATTTCTTTAAGTGAAGAAGTAATGAAGTAATTTAAGTAATGAAGAATCCGCATGAATGTATGCATGTTTTTCGTACTGTGAAAAAAAAACAACGGTACTTAGAGAATCAAATTTTGTATAACATAGTCCTCCATCCGAATATGCACAACTGGAAGCTCGAATTTGGAATTTGAAACTTGTTTTATTATTTATTTCATACTTTGCAAAACTTTAATGAATTTTTAATTAACAATCTCACCGATTACAACGCGAGCAATGGCAACACTGTACGGAAAAAAATATTTTTATCTCCATCCCGCGAAACTGTCTATTGGAAATTCTAAATGTATGCTGTTTTTAAATATTTTTAGCGCAAAGTCACATTGACGCAAATGGTTTTGTAACGTACATTTCTGTGTAAATGAAAAAAGCGTCGCTTTTTTTTTTTTTTTTAAGTTGTGAAGTAATAATAGTCAGAAAGTATTTAAGCTTTTATTTTTTTGGCCTTTCTAGCTTTACTATGAAGTATCGTTTTCTTAGCACTTACCCCATTTACAACTCAACAGCAAAAGTACAAAAATTTAAAAGCAGCATAGCAGCAGACGTTTAGAATTCTAGATGCAGTATTAATTGTTGTCATGTATATTTTTTTTTCATTTTTAGAAACTTTCTGTGATTTGTTTGGCACAGATTTTGAGAGATTTAAAATTCCTATACTTTGCCTTAATAGTATCTGGAACAATCGATATCTTGATTCTACAAAAGGCGTTAAGAACAAGTTGACATGCATTACAAAATCTAAACTTCCTTCTTTCGGTATTACAGTTCCTCACACAATGTATAATTCCATAGAAAATGTTTAATGCAAGTTTAGACGACATCTTTTAAAACTTTTTCACAAAATGTTAAACTCTGCATGGCCTGTATTAACAATTGAAAAGAAAAATGACCGAAAATGTTATTAAAATACAGGTTCAGGTTAACGCAAGGCCATCACGTATGTATCAGGGTAGTCATAATAGGTACCGTCGGGCCTTACTACCTGATAAGCTTCCACCTTTGATGATCACCCAGAAGAGGTATCGAAGTTGCCCCCGGGTTGGTATCGAAGAATCTCCCCCACCTCTTCTCTTACCACCAAGACTTCAACTCGCATGTATTTTAAGTACCCCATTGCTGAACAAATACTATGCGTTGTCTTCTTCAGATTTTGTACTCGAGATCTTTGACACGGTAGTTAGCAATACTAATCGCTATCCCGCCTGGGCATATTTTGTCAAAGCTTTCAGATTTTATATTACGAACAAAGGGACTTTTTTTAACGTTTTGAGTATTACCTTTATTTATCAAATATGATGTTCTTCGCAATTATACCATAAACTTGAATTCAACAGAAATATCGCAAAATAATTTTTAAATAGCATGTCTTTAGAGTTTCTGATACACAGTCTCTCGCGCTGGAGATAAAAATGTTTTTCTGTACAACGTTGCCATTGCTCGCTTTGAAATCCTTGAGTTTGTTAATCAAAAGTTCGTTAAAGCTTTACAAAATATGAAATCGATAATAAAGCAAATTCGAAATTCCAGATTTGTGTTTCTAGATGCCCAAATTCGAGTGGAGGAATACATTATTCAAAATTTGATGTCGCCAGGTACCCTTGTTTTTTCACCGTGTGAGAAATATACATGCATTGATGCAGATTCTTCATTATTTAATATCTTTAAATATAATACAGGGCGATAATATTTGGTGGCAACACTATGAAAAGTTAGTGAACCAACGCAAAATGCCAAAACGAAATTAATAACCCGTCTGGGCAAACTGCTCCTTTGGGCTTAAAAATGCCTCAATGTCGATTGTATAGCTTAGATAACATATTATGTCTTTAGAAGTAAAAGAAACGTATGTGCGATTTGCATATTTGAGGAAAGTCTGTAATTAATTCTTATATCCGCTGACTCATTGAAGCCAATTTTCTTCTGAAACATATCTTCCCATTCCGCATGGCTCCACTGGCATTCGCAGCTGAAGAGTAAACACTTTGCTCCGCATAATTCTCTTCTTTTGCTGAAAATCACAGCAAAAAAGTGACCTAAATAAAATTTAAAGCATATAAGCTGTAAAAAAAAAATTATCGTAATGAAAACATTTCCGGTGCGTTCAAAATAAACAACACTTGTTTTGCTAAGTAGATACACGCCACCTTGTCTTTCTACAAACAACTTCTAATCTTACAAGCATCTAGACGAAACTTTACAACTCCGATGCTGACATGTATTAAGCAAAAAGCCCTTGCATCCAGACAGTTGAATTACTCACACCATGTCAGAATCCGACAGCGCCCATATAATCTGATAAACAATAACCTTGCCCGCCTTCTTCATTCCTCAACTCATTAATTTGAAGACTAATGACTCATGAGCAGCTAAAAATACCCGTATATTACTTTTAACTTCCAAAAAATCATTCATAAGGCAAGTGAGCGGAAAACACAAAGCCGACATGCTTCGTTTGTTGCTCGCAAGAGAAACGAGTTGGAGAAGAAAAATAAATAAGGGAAAGAAAGGAAAAGAACAAAGCGAGAGAGAGCTAAGAATAAATAATAATAACGTGAATCTTTTCTCTTCGAGGTTTGGCAACACATTTGTCAGTCGTATACGTCACGTGATACTCTGCCAAGTCGACAGGGTTGCAGAACGAACGTGTAGTGATGAGTTCAAGTATCTTTTTCTCGAAGCTGTTTTGGTTTTTTGAAATTTTTTTTTTTTGTTTGTTTTTTTGTTTTGTTTCTTTTAGCATGCTCTTTTCGGGTGGTGTATTATTTTAAGCTCTTTAAATGCTTCGGGAAGCTGATATGAGCAACGAAGCCCTGCTTTTGAGTGCGATTGTTCCGTTTCATCGGAGGTGAATTTTCAGAGGTACTTCGATTTGATACACTTTCTGTTCAGTTCTTTATTCAGGTGCTTTTTTTTTTTCTTTGAACAATAGGATTAAGTAAATGATTTAAATTATTTATCGGCAGCAAGAAGTGCGAAGTTCGTCAAATATATATATATATGGATGAGAAATTATAAGTATATAAAACAAAATTATGAAGTGCAAAGAAAGTATTCTGAATTACACGATTTTAATTAAATGCATTAAAAATATATTTGAAAAATAGTTATCATAAGCAGAGCTTAAAATGAGCCGGACCCTACTCCGGTACTTCTTAGTTTTGGGGATAAATCATAATTCCAGCCGGAGCGCACCGGAGCCCTACGTAAGAACGCTCCGGCACTTCTTTTATAACAAACAAATTTCAGTAGAAAATTGATTTCGAAAACTTTAATTTTAAAAATAAAATTATATTAAAAATCGCTTATTTAATTTTAATTTATCTCTTTACATTTTATTAAATTTTAATTATTTAATTAATTGTTAATCATTAATTATTTAATTTTTTAATTATTAATGATTAGTTATTTTATTTATTTTTGTTCCACTTTTCTGACAGTCTTCTATAGGGCTCCGGCACTACTTATTTTAGAAATTAAGCCCTAATCAAAAGGCCTTTTATTCACAGATAACTAAAAATGAAATCCTGCGCTTTTTACACTAACCGGTCTCAAATCGAAATCGTCAAAACCGAATTTATGTGAATTAATTCTAACCACTCTTATATAAGCTATTTCAATTCTATTACTTCTACTGCTTCGTGAAATTATGTTTGTATACCAGTACAGTTTTTATAGAGTTTAACTCTATATTATATTATGTCATATGTGAGGAAGCGTATTGTAATAACCAAAAAAAATTCTTTTTCATTTTATTTAATGCATGCAACTAAAATAGACCAATTTAAAAAGTACCTTATATGTGTATATTTTGGGAAAATAAGTAAGGAAAAAAATATTTGGCTATGAATGGAAGGAAATTTTAAAAAAAAAAAAAAAAAAAAAAAAAGACTTAAAATATTAAGGTTTTTTTGGTTCCATTCGACGATGAAGCATTATGTTCAATAAATTTATATTTCTACTTCATTTAAATCCATTCTTATTTTTCATTGAAATTGTGGAGCTGCAAATAAAGACGAAATAAGTATTTGATTTAAATCTGGGCATTATTAATAATTGTTAGCAATTAACTTAAAGAAAAAAATTTTTTTGGATCTAGCCTTTCTCTGAAAAACCTTCAGTTTCGTTAAATTATATTAGACATTTCTGGAAACTTCTTTTAAAAGATTCTTTTTAACTTATCTTTGGTGCAAAAAAAATTGAATG
>KK112072.1:224164-236196 GCA_000611955.2 Stegodyphus mimosarum | reverse complement strand
AGCTGTGTCCAGCAGATGAATTAAGATAGGTAACATAAGACAAAACTTGCAGGAATTGCCGAATTCCTTTTTATTTCTGATTGGCACACAGTTTTATCTCTCCCACAAAATAACGTGGCGCAATAGCTCCTATTTTTTAAAATCTAAATCGGTGCCGTTACATCTGAATCGCTACCATTACATCGTTACATTGTTCAAAATATAATTTTGAAGAATAATGAAGCCGCAAACCAAATAACAAGAGAGGCAGAAGTGAAAAATGTTAAATAGTAAATTGGAAACTTAGTTGAAAAGGAACGTTTTCGTTTGCAATTTTCTCATTGGCTGTTAAAAGTTTCATTATTTATTATTTCGCTCGTTCGCATTGTTGAATTTGTAACTATCTCAGTTACTAGGTTATGTATCAAATTCGGTTAAAATGTTAAGCGACTACTGTAAGTTAAAATAATCATTTTAATATACATATATTGATGTTAAATTTATATAAATACATCTGTGTATTTTTGCGATGACAAATCAAACAGTAATTAATTAATTAAATAAGTCCTTATATTTACTACACAAATGGAAAAGTTAAAATTCTCAAGGAAGATGTGCAAATTCTTGAATTTCCTTTCCGAGAAAAAAAGAATTAAATATATTTAAAAAGAAAAAAAAGGAAAAAAGAAAATTACAGGTTTTCAGTGGTAATAAAAATATATTTTTTTTTAAACCTGAACGTTTACAGATTTTATGTTACGCCCTAAGGGGCTTTCTTAACGATATTTCATTTATTAAATATCATGTTCTTCGCGCATAAATTATGAAATTCAATTCAACAGGAATATCACAAAATATTTAAGAATAGCATATCTTCAGAATTTCCGATACACAGTCTCGCGCGCTGGAGATAATTCCCCCTCCCCCGTCTAGTGTTGCCATTTCTCGCTCTGAAATCATTGAATTTCTTAAATTCACAAATGCTTTACAAAATATGAAACAGATAATAAAACAAATTCCAAATTTAGTCTTCCAGATGCCCATATTTCGGTGAAGGATTACGTTATTCAAAATTTGATGACTCCGTCGTTTTATCACAATGCGAGAAACATACATGCATTTATGCAGATTCTTCATTACTTAATTTCTTTAAATATAACGCAGGACTCTAATATTAGGTGGCAACAATCTGAAAAGTGAAACGCCGTTTATAGTGAAACTCCACAAAATGAAATTAATCCCAAAATGAAATTAATAGCCTTTCTGGGCTAATGCTCTTTGGGCTAAAAATGTTTCGAAAATTCTCTTGAGGATCGAAGCCTTTGAAGTAGTCCTTCAAGAACAGAAAAAAACAGTAAAATTAACTTTTGTAATTTTTAT
This sequence comes from Stegodyphus mimosarum, assembly GCA_000611955.2. Taxonomy (NCBI): domain Eukaryota; kingdom Metazoa; phylum Arthropoda; class Arachnida; order Araneae; family Eresidae; genus Stegodyphus; species Stegodyphus mimosarum. The sequence continues at coordinate 234,837 of KK112072.1, read as the reverse complement.
ACTTCATTAACTACAATCATTAATATGGTTGTCGCAAATATATTCAACACGATCGCTAATTTAGTTTTGAGCTTTTTAATTATTTTAATGTTTACAGTTAAGCAATACTTACAGAGATTATTTATACAAATTAATACTTTCTCCATTTCCTACTTCTGTATTTATAAGGACAGTCAGTAACTATCGAAACGGGCTTGAATATTATATTGAAATATTTCTTTACATACGTCTTCCATATTTCTGCATTTCACAACACTGTTAAGTGAATTTTTGACATTAATATCGATGACTGCAATTTATTAATATTCAGTTAATATAAGATAAAACCTGAGTACGTAAAAAATTCATATAAAGACAGAGTAGAATCAGTTTCAACGGCCACAGAATCGACGCTGCGTTGAGTCGAAACCAACATCCGATCTATATTGTGAGAGATCGAAACCAGTATAGGTATTAGTTCAAAACTGCTCTAGCGCAGAGGTAATACTGCATATTTCGACATCGCCATTATATTGCCATGGCGTATAAATGACATTGGCATACATTCCACAAATGTGTATCATTGACAAAGCTTGCAACTGGCAAGGCACAGAATCAAGAGAGAATTTAATTACATTATTTTCATATTTTTAAGATTTCTGCGTGAGATCCACTCAGGCATAAGACACTGGAACAGGATCGAAACCAGTTTTTAAGCTGTTATATCTATCGAGCATCTGCAAAAAGATTAACTAGCCTACGATCCTAAGGTGCCATCTCAGAGGTTCTCAGTTTAATGCCATTCAGGAAAGCAGAAGATCTTTAATTTGTCTTTCAAACTTACTTATTCACTTACTGATAAATCAAATAAGTGATTGAAAAGTCACTCAAATAAGTGATTGAAATCATTAAATCACTCAAATAAGTGATTGAAAAGTAATTGGTATTGGTCAGTACTATATTAAATTAAAACTGGTAATTTTTGCAGTGTTATTACTTTTTTCAATAGATCGTTTTTTGTTACAAAATTGATTTCAAATCCTTTAATTAATTGTTTAGCCTTTTACATTTTTATTCTTTTTAACACAAACATTTTAAAAATTTTTTATTGAAAAATCTTCTATTAACTGTTACAAAAGGAGTCCTCAACCGGGGAGAATTTCCCTTAGGGGAGAATTTTACAGTTTCAAGGGGGGAGGCGATTAGCCTGACTACGCCTGCTCAAACGTATACCACGCAAAAAAAAGGGGAAGGACACTTCTATATTTCCCGTTCTACTGGGACGATTGACGAAACTCAACCTGCATTTTTCATGTCTCGAAAGAGTGACTTAGGATGTGTATTAGATTTATATATAGCATAGTTCTCATATAGCTATCCAGCCTTTTGTAAAAGTCGCAAGAGTAGTTTTTAAAAATCAGTTTTCAAAATTTTAGCTCCTCAATGTTAATTGAATTTCATATAAATTTTTTAATAGTTCTTCTTTTATTACATTTATTTGATTCTTCCTTTCACCTTTCGAAATTTAGGTTCATTCCAAATAAAATTCGCCCATTTTTTTAGGATTTATTTTTTAAATTTGTATTTTTAAATCATTTTTTTTAATTTTTCGAAAAAAATTTTGAATCATAACCTATAAAATTTTTACCATCATCAGATGTATTTAATTTACATCTGATGCAGAATGTAAATTAAATACATCTGATGATGGTAAAAATTAAGAGTTTGCCGAAAATTCAGAGTTTTTTATTCAAAATTTCCTAGGATATACGTGAACTTTTATATTGGCGCGTTTTGAAAGTTGGCATATTTGCTACCAGCGATCATAACGCGAAATATGGTTTACGCACTTTGTTAAAATTATTTCAAAGTATGAACGATACCTTATGTACAATGTGCAATGCTTGTACAATTCTCTGTACAATGAAAAAAAAAAAAAAAGAAAGAAAGGAAAATAAGCTTCTATACATTAAGAAGTTAGCCGACTAAATTATTCTTGGGGCAAACTGAAAAAATATGCGCCCAAGATAAATTTTTGAATTTCTCCGTAAATTTCGCACCTAATTTTACAAAATTTAATATTTAGGCATAATTTGAGTCAAAGAATCGAAATATGGAATAAAACTGGCATGTCATTTCAGAAAAAGTCCGATTTTGTGTCAAAATACCTCTACTAGAGCAATGCTATATATAAATCTAATATATATCCTAAGTCGCGCTTTCGAGGAATGCAAAACGGAATTACGCAATTTGAATTTCCTCAATCGGCCCAGTAGAAATGAAAATATAGAACTGCCCCCCCCCCTTTTTTTTTTCCAGTATACATGTATATTTCGAGTTTCAGAAATAGAACATAGGATGATCTAGCGGCGGTGAGAGGGGTAAAAACGACAAAAAAATTTGATTCGAGAAACATTGTGCTAGAAAGCAAAATGAAGTGTCTGGCTAATATTGTTTCATACTTTTATTTCAAATTAAAACTAGCAGAAGTTCATTTTAGATTACCTTCTTTTTATGCCAATTCTTTGCGTTCTTTACTTCAAAAGATCATTATGTCTACCGAAAATAAAGCTGTTATCTAAATTTCAGCTGGAGTCGTTTAATTTTTGCCTGCAGGACAAAACTCTAGTTTCTTTTTCTTCCGCATCTCTCTTTATCGTTTTAGTCCAAAAAGGCAATTAGTTTCGACATGAGATTTCGCATCGAATTATTATAAATGTGTTGATTCACTTTTCATTTGATTCTGTTGCCATTCTGCAAAATGTAAGCTATTTATCTCTCAAATTGAATCTCTCTGTAATGGATTAACGAGCTAAGCTATCTGAAAGCAACAGATGCAGTTCTTAAGAATAGCCGTTTCTTACTCTTGAATCGAATTGATTTAAATATTAACAAAAGAAAAAAATCTGAAAGGTTTCAGATTTTAAATTACATGTAAAAGGGCGTTTTTTTTTTTTTTTTTACGTTTGTGTGTTACTTTTATTTATTAAATATCACGTTCTACATACTCAAACCATAAAATTCAGTTCAACAGCAATATCGTAAAATAGTTTTAAAATGAGCATATCTTTAGAATTTCCGATGCAGTCTCGGACGCTGGAGATAAAAATGTGGTTTAGTCCAAAGGGGCTTTGTCCCTGAAGGACTATTGTTTTCGTTTTGCGATTTTGCGTCGGTTCATTCTGAATTCCCGTTTCACTTTTCAAATTTTTGTCACTAAATATTAACTTTCTGTATTATATTTAAATAATCTAAATAGTGAAGAATCTGCATAAATGTATATATGTTTCTATCATTGTGATAAAACGACGGAACCCAGAGTCATCCAATTTTGAATGACGTAATTTTGCTGCGAATATGCCAAATTTGACTTAATTTTAGTGCGAATATATCCAAATCTGGATGCCCAAATTTGAAATTTGGAATTTGTTTTATTATCGATTTCATATTTTGTAAAAGTTTAACCAATTTTTGATTAACAAACTCAAAGATTTCAAAGCAAGCAATGGCAACATTTTTATCTCCGTGAGACTGTGTATCGGAAATTCTAAATTAATTTAAAATTATTTTGCCATATTTCTCTCGAACTGAATTTTATGGTTTAAGTGCAAAGAACATGATATTTAATAAATAAGGGTAACACACAAAATGTTAAAAAAAGCCTCTTTGGGCGTAATTTAAAATCTGCAACCTTTCAGATTTCTTTCTATTATTTTATTTTATTTTATTTATTTATTTTATTTTATTTTTTTCCCGTAGAGTGATCCTAATTCTCGCTTTGAAATCGTTTAGTTTTTCAATCAAAAATCCTTTGAAATGTAACAAAATATGAAATCGGTAATAAAACAAATTTCAAATCCAAATTAGGGCTTCCACATGCCCATATGCTATGGAAGATTACGTTATTCAAATTTTGATGGCTCTAGATACTGTTGTTTTATCACAATGCGAGAAATATACATACATTTATGCAGATTCTTCGTTATTTAATTTCTTTAATTATAATACAGAGCGACAAAATTTGGTGGCAACAATTTGAACAGTTTTCAATGCAAAATGCCAAGACAAAATTAATAGTCCTTCAAGGCAAATTGCCTCTTTCGGTAAAAATGTTTTAAATTCATAATCTATCTAATTAAAATATTCAGTATTATCATAAAATTATGTTTTATAGTTTTATTATTTATTTTATACTTTGTGAAATTTTAATGAAATTTTGATTAATAGATTCAACGAGCTGAAAGCGAGCAGTGGCAACACTTTACGGAATAAAACATTATCTTCTCCAGCGTCGAGATTGTCTGTCGGAAATTCTAACGATATCGTATTCATAAATATTTTATAATTTTGCTTTTGAGTTGAATTTTGTGTGACGTAAGGGCGAAGAACGAGATACTTAATAAATAAATCGCAATATAATATTAAAGCAAGTTTTGTAAGCCATATTACTAAAAAAAAAACTGAACATTTATATGATGAACTAAGAAAATACGAAAAAGTATAGACAAAATAAATCCTAACACTTAACACTACATCAGGAATTCTAAAAGTAAGCTGATTTTGAAATATTTTGCGATTTTGCTGTTGAATTGTATGTGGCGTAAATGCGAAGAAAACGATGCTTAATTATAAAACCTAATAAGCCAGAGAAAAGAAAATGGGTTAACAGGAGTGCGAGATCAAGACAGCGTAAAAAACTGTATGGATGACTGTTAAAACTCGAAACCTTTCAGGTATTTTTTAATTTTCAACTTTTTTTTTTTTTTCCTTCCTTTGTTTCTTTTGAGGGGAAAAGGGGTTGCGGAAGTTAATAAATGTCTGAGTTCTCCTTCAAGAACAAATCTGCGAAAGTACTTCCCTCAAAACAGAAAATTCATCTAAAGTGATGAAAACAGCTCTGAGAGGAAAATTGTTTTGTTGATCTCGTTATTTGCCTCACCGCCGAAATGGGTTTAGAGGGAAACACGACGGAAGGGCAGGAAATATTCCAAAAATGTCCAACCTCACGCGCCAAGTTAGTGATACATCAGATGAAACACTTTGCCCAAATTTAGAGGCTTGCCGATTAACCGGCATAAAGCGTAATCCGTTTAAATGAAGCGTTCTGCGTCCGCCATTATTCATCCACAGCTTCATTCCAGGCATTCTCGGCTCGGATCCAGTGACGTTCCCAAACGCGTGCTTTAGACGCCTCCTATTGGCTGCAAGATGATGGATGACATTGACGTTAGGCGTGGCTGAGGCGAACATGTTACGCCTCTTCATCGGAAGCCAGGGAGAAACCTGCTGCTAATCGATCAAAATACGTGTTTCGCCTTGTCGCCCACGCTTGGCGACTTATCGCCTTTTTGAAACTTAGCGATGAATTTGTTCAATTAAAATTTCTCCTAAAAATTCAAGTAATTTGAAATTTTCGCTTGAATTCAATATAGCATTTAAGTTAATTCAATATAGCATCTTTATTAATTAAACACTGTTTTTTAAACTCTTAAATTAAATATGTAGCATTTTGTAAAGTAATTTAAAATGGTTATAACCTTGGAAAAATTCATAAATGTTTTCATGCAATGTATTCGATTGGATTATTTGATTATAGCAAAGCACTCGAGGGTTATTTCCCTATTTTCATACAATGTTTATAACTCTTATGTAAAAATTTAGTTTTTACTATACACTAGCGGAAATACCCGATGCCAGTTAAGTTAGATTGAGAGTAATGTATCAGAGAGAACGATACCGCTGTAGTTCTTCTCTAATAACGATGCAAAAAATACGATCGTACATTTTAATCGTACATTTTTCAGGTCTGATGCGATATGGAATCCAGGTAAAAAATTTCCATAGAAAAATAAACTAATTCTCTCTCATTATAGCAGCAACAATGGCAGGCAGTTTTTAATGATTTTCGTCTTTCCAATCAAATGAGCGTAAAAGCTCAAGTTTCATCCGATATTTCACCTGTATTCAATTTTAGTAGGTTAAATGTAGCAAAAAATTGATCATAATTGATCAGAAATCAATCAAACAAACACACAAACAGACATTGTTCTTTATAGATACAGATTTTGTAAAACTTACAAATCTTTCATTAACAAACTCTACGATTTGAAAAGCGAGCAGTAGAAACACTTTTCGAAATAAAGCATTTTTATCTCCGCTCAAGACTGTTGCCACTCGAAAAAAATGAGTGCGAAAGTTAGCATTTTCGGAGTTTATAATTAATATCTCGGCTGATTAAAGTCGTACGAAGATGGGACGAGTCGAAATGGCTTCCCACAACTTTTGAAATCAGGAATAATGTATTTAATGTTTGACAATGCTATTTTTATTTTCTTATAAAACTTAGAATTTTTTTTAATCAACTCAACGATTTGAAAAGAAGAGGTGGCAAAACCTTTCCAAATAAAGCAGATTTTTATCACTGGCGTGCGAGACTGTTACCACTTGGAAAAATGAGGAAAAAAATTAACGTTTTTAGAGTTTTTGATTAAAATCTCTGATTTTGGCTTTTGAGAGACCTTTTGCAGGACCCAGAAAAGAATTATAGAAACTTTGGTGACGATAGTTGTAGTAGTGACTGAGTTATTCGAGAACAAACACACAAACAGACTTTCTTCTTTATATATATATAGATTGTTGTATTTAAAACGCAAATTAAAACTAATGAGAAAAATAACTGTGAAATCAAAACATTAAGTTAAATATCAGTATAAATTCAAATTAGAAATTAAATATTTCCATCGCTTTCTCTGCGGTTTTAGTTTGTTTGTTTGAAGGAAAACTACAAAACATACGAGGGATTTCTGCCTATCGAGGAGATAGGTGCCTTCATGGGAGAATTTCTAAGAGAAACTGGCTGATATTTACGTGGATAAACCTGTAGGGTTTTACCTTCTTCTGCCTCCCCATTTCTTCAATGCTGACGTCGTCTCCAGATTGCTCCTTCTAGCGCATGTTCGATAAGAATCTCATCTCTGCGGGATAGCAAAAAAGAGCTCTTTCCTTCTGTTTTGGAAAGTTTGCTGCGTTCATTGCTCAAATAATTTTTATTCTAACACTATGCATATATGTTAATTTACTAAAAGAATTTATTCTGCAGAAACTGGTGCTGAATGTTCATCTAAAAACCGAAAACCTCAAAAACGCCCATCTATTCAGTTTGTTCATGTAGATTCCAGGAAAAGTCGTAATACTATTGTTCAACAGTCTTACGAAGCCGCTGAAAGCTTTTTGAGATTTTATAAAATGCTACTGAATAAAGTCATTAGAATAAAATTATGTCATCTTCTTCAACAACATTATTTTAAGAACAATTTATGCATCTTATTCCGAGACCCCGACAGTGATATTTATTGTATCTTAATGTCCCTAATATTTGTGTATTTTTATGTTCCAAATTCATCTAAACTATTATAAATCTATCTAGTTTTCATACACAGCATCATCACAAAAGTACTTATACATTTTCTATATGCTCATCATTAAAGAATGTCACGTGCATAATCTTTCAAAACTGTGAAAAACCTTTAAAATATCTAGAATATTAAAATCGTTGCTCTTCTGTCTGTTTGCTTGTTTCTTTGTGGCATCATCTCCCCCAGAATGGAATGAGTTTCGAGAGAGGTATCCGCCCCCAACGGATTCCAAAAATTTGCGGGAAGCAATTTCGACCATTCTAATCTTCTTACGACTGTAATCAGCCAAGATATTAATTAAAAACTCTGAAAACGCTAATTTTCGCACTGATGTTTCCGATTGGCAACAGTCTCGAAGTGCTGAAGATAAAAATCCGCTTTATTTTGAAGAGATTTAGTAGTGCTCGCTTTCAAATCGAAGAGTTTGTTAATAAGAAATTTGTATCAAAAATCTGAAATAAAAATAGCACTGAAAAACATTAAATATAATATTAATGACATAAGGTCTTGTTCTGACGTTGAAAAAAGCATACGATTTCGTGTGACATCATTGTATGTTGAAAATTTTTCATTAATGTCAACATTTTAAATAAATCGCTGTTGTTGGCAACTTTTCTGTTTCAGATTAAGATAACTGACATGTTATGTTATTGCCAAGTTAATATTTTTATTGATATTGAGAAAAAGGTGTTACATTACATTAAATTTAAATTATAGCGTCATATGTATTAGCCAGATGTGTTAAAAGTTTTTGTTCCCTGGTTTGACAGCGAAAAGATTCTATACGAATTGGTTGCTGTTGGGGAAAAATGAACTTTATTCATATTGAAATGTTTTTTATGCACTTTCTTTTCAGGTGTATATAGAATTCATAAATTTTGCTTTTGTAGTAGGTAGCAATTTTGTATGCAGTACATTAAATTAATAGCTTATTATACTTACAGTTTTTCAGTATATGAAGCTTATAAATATTGTTTTGGCAGTAGCCCTTACATGTGCCGGGCTTGCTCGTTAGTAAATATTTTTATGAGGTATAAAAATAAAAGAAACATTTTTGATTTTAATATTTTTAATGCGTTTCAGCAGCAAAACAAATGAAGCTTACTTCCGAGATTTCCCATATTTTGGTGTACAAATTCAAATTTCATTTTATTTTATACATTATGGAAGTGCTGAAAATACATATAGGAAAAGCATACTTCTGGATTTTAAATATCATTATAAATGTTCCGTTCATAAAATTTTTACATATTATTTACGTAATAACTGCGTATTATTTACTTATATAATAAGTTGTTTTCAAGTGTCTTGCTAATGGAAATTACGTACAATATGAATGTTATTCTGCTTATTTTTCTGCTACAAGAAAGCATAAAGTAATTTTCGCTCTCTTTTTGCTGCACTTGAGAGCAATGTACTTATACTCTCGATTATCCGGGCTGATACTGGTGAAGTACGTCACGGATAAGTGAAAAACTCGGATAATTCGAGTTATCAGTTTTCACGCATACACATATAATATGTATTTCTTTAAAAAGTCAATAATTCTTTTGTTTTTGAGAACTTTTAAATATCTGTCAGATTTCAATGTCGACTCCCCTTTCGTCGATGAAGTCCAGTAGGTTTCCAGAATTGATGCAATGAATTATCAGGATATGTTTTCGCTTGTATTTTCACTATTGCTCTCTGCCTCATATGCTCTTGTGACATTTGAAACGATAGCCGCATCATTCAAGCATTAAAGGTCCGGCTACGTCGAAAAACTGTCTGGCCATTCCTCGATTTTTAGCGATTGACATTTTCGAAGAATTTTACATTTTAAGTTTTTGACATGCAGCTTCACGTGCATGTCTGAATCATTTGAAAAAATAATATATTGTTACGGATTCCATATTTATTTGGCTATTTACTTAGAATTGTAATTAAAATTGCTTTGTATTTCCCGTGCAACGCAGATGATTTCTGAAGAGAAGTTTCAGATGATTTCTGATTTCTACGTAAAAAAAAAAGAAAAAAAAAGAAAGAATAAAGAAAGAAAAATAAAAGAGCGCGTGTATTTAATGTTTAATAAATAAATATCTCGTAATCACTGTTGCCATCCAGAAAAATCTAGAAAAATCGAGATTGTTCTACTGATAATTAAAAATCTTATAAAAGCCGAAGTGAAACACCTCATCTCAGTAGCTGTTGCAGTTGTTGTTGTAGTTGTAGCTGTAAAAAACGAACTGCTGTTTGTTTACTGTAGCGATTTCGCTGTGAGATAGAATTATTTTATCTCTTTAGAACTGAGTTTTTGTTAAACGTTTGAGATATTTTGCGAATATCTCTGAAGAAATATTTCAGCATTTTGAATTACTTCTTGTGGAAAGAATAAATTTTTGTTAACTTTTTAACAACTTGTGCATTCAATCCATAATGAACCCGTACGCAAGCAACATTATATATATTCTTCCCAATTAAATAAATCTCCAATTTTAATATTAAGAAAAAATTTTCTCGGTGTTCAGAATTGGGCGTGTTTTTACACACGCTCGCATAAATTTACACATAAATACTTACACATAAATTTGATCACTAATAACCCACACCTTGATTATCAACAGTCAACTGCATTTTAAATTTTCATGCGATGGAAAAATACAATGGTTCCCAACAGTGTTCCCACAATTTTAAGAATTTGTACAGGAAGCGTTCTAGCCCGGAAGTAAATTTGAATATAAATCCCAAATTTTTTTCATATTATCTCCATGCGATTTTGAATAAAACCAAACATTTTTTTTAATACTAACTTATTTTCTTTTTTTTAAATTGAAAATGTAAGAAGTCATAGATAATAGGCGCCACAAAAGTGATCGTATATCGAAACATTTTCATAAAATCTCATAATTTTCATAAAATCTCTCTGCCAATTTTTTTTTAACTTCCTTGTACGAAGTCAAGGAAGTATTGTAATCCTGAAAAATGCCGGATATCGTATTTCAACGAAAATATCCATTTTGACCGCTATCAAATGCAATTTAATGATGTTTTTGCGTGACAACTGTACGTAAGGGCAGCATAAAGAACTCTTTTTCCCCAAACGAATTATAAAACTGATTTAAAATAGATTCAGAAGAAATTTTTTTCGTGGCGTCTGTACCTACGTACGTACGTATATACGTATGTATGTATCTCGTATACCTCAAAAAAGAGTAGCCTTAGAACTTCTCAGATATTTTCTATATAGGACTGCTATAATATGTAAATGTGCACCTCCCTTTTTGGTTGCATCGTCGCACC
>KK112072.1:199964-217388 GCA_000611955.2 Stegodyphus mimosarum | reverse complement strand
TCTTATTATTGTGCGCAGTATACAGGTAAGGACCCTGCGCAGGTAAAAAATTGACATTAATTCGCATACTAATAATTGCATCATTTACAAAATTTCTTTTTCATGTCGTCGATTGTATGCTAATAGCTAGTGACGATTGTATTCGTACGTAGGTTTTACACATACATGCCATATCGATCCTGTCGATGTAAGCCGAACTTCTAACCTGTACGTCTTTCATAGATAAGTACTTATCAAATTGGTGCCGTCATATCTAAGTTTTGGTAATTCGTTAGGTGCAGAATCCAGCTTGAAAATGAAAGGTTACCTGCAAGGAAAGAATATCACAGCTACTTTTCTTGCTGAAGTAAACTATTTCGTATTCGGAGTCGCCCAGCTGGTATAGGGGTTCGTGACCCTGACTGCCGTAGCGATAGCCCCGGCTTCAAATCCCGGAGAAGGCATGGTTGTAGCTGTCCGTCCTTTAATAGGAGGGAACGGTGGCTACCTAGTAGGTGCTTTCATGACAAAATGGCCACCACTTTCGGCCATCGTAGTGGCGCAAGGCTAATGGCAATTAAATAAAGCTCCCAGCCTTTAAAAAAATATTTGCTTGCGGCTTTCTGATTTCAAACCCAGGTCCTCAAAATGAAAGGATAATTTTTTATGTTCTAAATTTCTTGACTCTCAGTCAATATTTTACTGATCATATTAATTATCTACCATTTATGTTTTCAGTTTATGATATAATTTCAGCGTATAATCAAAGCTGAAAAGGAAACCCACCTTTATTCAATATTTAACTTAATGCTAAAATGTAAATCCTTCTACCAATTGCGATTCCATATCACTCAGCGTCCAAAGGTTGAACTAATATTGAATTTTAATGCTGAGTTTTCAACTATTAAATATTTAAAGATGTTTGATAGATATAGTGATCACTGTTGATTAGGAAAATGCAACCCCCTGTTGAAGAAAGAAAACCATGTTGTCAGAGGTTGCTTTATTGTGTACTTTCTGATGTCTTTTGTGCATTACAACAATACAGGACGTATTAAACTATAAACTCATGTGGTATATTTCAAATTAGGACACATGCTAGTTTAGTACTATGCCACTGTGACAAGGTGGCATAAATGTTCTTTGTCTAGTTTCGCCCAGCTCTTTGTCTGGTTCCCATTTGTCTGGTTTCAAATTCCGTCGCAATGCAATCGTACATCTTTTATACCAAAGGAGAAGTACTGTTGCAACAAGGACCTATTGTTAATTATTCTGGTTTCAACCTCCAAGGTCACCCCATTAGTACGAGGAAAATAACTCTTTCACCTGGGGTCCTTTTAATTGCTGGAAACAGTGCTTTATCTATAGATAATAAGTTACTAATTTATAAGTCTATTCTGCGTCCCATGCTCTGTTATGACGTGGATAAAACACTTACTTTCACCAGAAAAAAAGCAAATTCAAGAAAAATCTTATCTTCAGTGGCACTCCTATTCCCTGGGCAAAGCAGGTCCCTTATCTTGGGGTGATCCTCAACAAAACTCTTACATGGACCCCAGACATTACAAAAGTATCGGAAAAAGTATCTGTTATCCAAAAGTTCATAGCGCTAAACTGTACCCCTTAATTGCTCGGAGCAGTGTTTTATCAATTGGCAACAAGTTATTCGTTTATAAGTCCGTTCTCCGTACATTACTATGTTATGCTAATCCAGTTTGTTCGGATACCAAAAAATATAATAGGAAAAAATTATAGACGTTCCGAAATTCTGTTCTTAGGCAATAGTTAAAGCGGAGTGGTATATCTGCAACAATAGAATTCATGAAGAACTGGGTACGGAGCAGCTACGCTCGCATTATTATAAACTTGCTAAAAGCTTTCACGAAAGGCAAAAAAAAAAAAAAGCAATTAACGACCCGGCCATTAAGATTTGCAGTTATGACTACACTGACCTAGCAAATATGAACAGGTCCATGGCCCAACTGAATGTATATATTATGCAATATTTGTTATAATGCATTTACGGTTTATGTTAAACTTCTTTTATTGTAGCTGCTATGCATTCTTTTTATTCCCTTACGTTCATAGTATTTATGTCTCGGATTCAAATTACCAGTGTTCGCCTAACCTTGCCTTTATCCACACGCTCACCAGCTCGACTATTTCTGGCCTGCATTCATTTGACATCGCTTAATAGTTTAATTAGCATTCCCTAACTTCTGGCTTAAATATGAATTCTAAATTATTAATTAGTCACTTAAAAAATTTTATTATAAAAAATACCTTAGATATCTTTTAGGTTATTTCATCATACTACTCGCAATTCTTAAACTGTTCCACAAGGGATAGGGCCTTGTCACACAGATACCCTGGTGTACCAAACACCGTTCTACAGACGCTGCTCTGTTATGCAAGCTAAATTTAGATATATGCCAGTGAATCAAACTGCAAAACACCTGCAAACTGCTCAAAATTGTATCCTGAGCAGATTACGAATTCCGAATGGTATATTCGTAATAATAGAATACATGAGGAACTAATGGTAATTCAGTCAAGAAAACGTTATTATAATCTGGTTAGGAAATTTCCTGAAAGACAGCAACAAATTGACAAACCTGCCCTAAATCTAGTCTAGTCTGGACAACTATTGCTGGGATATTGCCAATTATGAGCAACTTATCCAGCTCCCTGAGGAATTGCATAGAGCCCCTGACGTGCAATTTCCTTAAATTAAATAAAACCAAATATGTGGTATGAAAGAGATGCCGTTTGCATCGCAAGGTTGCAATAAACCAAAGTCCTGCAATGTAGAGAGAAGTCCTAACTAAAATCCTGACTGCGGCAGAGCCGCGTTAGTACATGTCTGCGTCCTAACCAGTGCACATGAAAGTAACACAATTTATTAAACTTTAGTTATACAATACAATACAATACAATACAATACAAATACTGAATTAATACATGAAATATAACATAAAAAATGATAATAAACATTGAAATTCTTGATTAAATATGATAACTAGGATAAATAACGAAAGCCTATTTACATATGTACAAGTTGAAGCAATGCTCTAACAACTACTAAGTTGGGAAATTCAGATCCCTTAGTAAGTGAGCCGCATATGGCCTGATGTTGTAATCCTCATCTAAGGCTATGTAGTCTAGAACATGGAAATGTTGAAGATGTTTACATAATAAGGCAGATTTAAAGAAGTTGGCATTCATTCTATGTAAATAATGATTTACATATTCAATCCTGAGGCCTCTGTGTAAGGTCTCATTAGATACGTAGAAATAGGCATTTGTGATAAGACTTTGTTTTGCGTAATCTGAAGTTTTTCAACATCTTTTTTAGAGTAAGCCGCCCAGGCCGGCGAAGCATAAGAGAAAATGGGCCTTATGACAGCAATATATAAATGCCTTTTCTTTACTAAGCTTAAGCTTGAATTTCTTCCAATAAGTGGGAGTAGGCAAGTAATTACACTTAATGCTTTGCTTCTGACACGGTTACTATGGCCTTTCCAAGTTAGCTTATTATTGAGTGTCACTCTTAAGTATGTAGCCTTAGATACCAACGGTACCTCAGTGCCAAATAATTTAATCTTTTCATCAAGTCTTCTACATCTTTGTTAACTAATAGTTGGGATTTTGCCGCATTTATCGATATACGCCAACGCGTACACCAATTTTCAATATCAGGCATGTAATTCTGCAGGGCACGTATCGCAAGGTCGGCCGTAAGTGATCTGATAGCAATAGCGGTATCATCCGCGTAACATCTCAGATATTGTTGTCTCGTGAATCTATCCCTGGGAAAATCTGAAACGTAGAATGTATAGAGAACCGGGCCCAGAATTGATCCCTGGGGGACCCCTGCACCCAGTCTCATACAATCCGAGCTGTCTGAACCAATTGAAACATAAAAATTTCTGTCTTTGATAAATGAGTATATAATCCTTATAATTTCTCTATTAAAATCAAGTTGTACTAATTTGTATATTAGCCCCTCATGCCAGACGCGGTCGAAAGCTTTCGCCACGTCTAGCATGAGTAAGGCGACACTGTGTTTTGTATGAAGGGCTTCACCAATGTACTCCGTCAGTCTGACCAGTTGCTTAGTAGTGGATAAACCACTACGGAAACCGAACTGTTCTGGCGGTAGTTTCTCCATATGAGGCTGTAGTCTTCTTAAAATTATTCGTTCATATATTTTCCCTAAATCGGAAGGAGACAAATACCTGTCCTAAAAAATGCAAATTATGATTATAATGATCTAAACAATATATACCACTGGATATCTTAAATAACCGGACCATGTAATTATTCATGCATTTTGCATCTGCACAAATTTGTATCTGTATAATTTCGCTTCTTTATCGAATTGTTATTATATATCTATTGCATTGTATTTCGTTCTCGCTGCTTTTATTCGTGTGTTGCCTATACCCAAAAGGATTCGAAGTGACCTTTTGATTTGCACCTTGACATTTCGTAGTTTTATTACAGCTCCATTCTACTCAGTTCACCACCTCGACAGCTATGTGCTCTCCTCCTTTCGTGAAATCTAACTTTATCTTTCTAAAACCAAACTCAAGTTATTTATTTTACCTAGGACTTACTTAAAAATTTGGTATATATATATAAAGATAAAAAGAATTGTAAGTTAGAAACCTAGTGAAAGTCGTAAAAACCATTTATAGTAGATTATCAATTTTCCGGAAAATACGATGTAATATGAGTAACGACTTTCATTAGGTTTCTAACTTGCAATTCTTTTCATCTTATTTTTAAAATCAGCAGCTCCAAGAGCTATTTTTGACCAGTTTGGTCATATGCTTTTGAAATTCTAAGATTCTTCTTTTTTACTTATATATATATGAAAACTTAAAGCATCAAAAGTAAAATTAAATTGGAATCAAAATAAGGCAATTCCCCAAAAATGTTAATAATTGCAAAAGAGTAATAAGAGATCACACATTGTAACTATACAAATCAAAATTAATATAAGAATTCATCAGTATAATAAACTCGAAAAATAAAAATGCAAAAAGAAAAAATTAATAAAAATTATAAGAAAAATAAAAATATTTATCTCCTTTTACTGAAACTCCAATTCAGAACTCATCAGGGGAAAATGAATTAAAGGTTCATAAAAGTCGATTAATATGTTTTGAATGCATGTTTCATTCTTCTAACGGAAAAAAGTACTCCTACAATTAAATTTTCATTTACAACCTTGCAGTTCAATTAAAACCGAAAGACTGAGTCTCAAATGTAACCAGAATTTCCTCTTTGAGACTCGATCTTTCGGTTTTAAGTAAATTGTAAAGTTTTAAATGAAAATTTAACTGCTTTTTTTTCGGTTCTTGATATCAAATGTTTCAGAAGAGCGAAACATGCATTGGAGACACGACGTCTATTTATGCCGACGCACGACGAATCGACGTCTATTTAATTTTAATTCATTTTCCCCTGTTGAATTCTGAATTGGAGTTTCCGCAAAAGGAGATTAAAATTTCTATTTTTATATTTTCATTGTTCTTATACTTTTTATTAATTTTTCTTTTTCGCATCATTTTAATTTTTCGAGTGTATTCTACTGATGAATTCTTATATTAACTCTCAACTGTTCAGATACAGTGTGTGACCTCTTATCCACGATTGCAATTATTAATATTGTTGAGGAATTGTCTTGTTCTGATTCCAATTTAATTTTTTTAGTCCAAAGGGGCTTTCTCCTTGAAGGACTGCTGTTTTCGTTTTGCTATTTTGTGTCATAAACATTAAATGTCGGTTCACTTTTCAAACTGTTGCCACCAAATATTGCAGCCCTCTATTATATTTAAAGAAATTAAATAATGAAGAATCTGCATAAATGTAGGTATGTTTCTCGCATTGTGATAAAACGACGGTACCTATAGCCATCAAATTTTGAATGGCGTAATCTTGCGGCGAATATGAGCATCTCGAAGCCCAAATTTGAAGTTTGGAATTTGTTTTGTGATTGATTTCCTATTTGTAACGAATTGTTGATTAACAAATTCAAGGATTTCAAAGCGAGCAATAACAACGACGTTGTACAGAAAAAACATTTTTGTCTACAGCTCCTGAGACTGTGTGCAGGAAATTCTAAAGATATGCTCAGTTTAAAATTATGCGATATTGCTCTTGAACTGAATTTTATGGTTTATGTGCGAAAAACACGATATTTAATAAATAAAGGTATCACACAAAATGTTAAAAAAAACACCCCTTTGGACGTAATTTAAATTTTAAAATCTGAAACCTTTCAGATTTGCTTTTTTTTTTTTTTTTAAATGCTTTAAGTGTTAATTTACTTCAGTCCTGCAGCTATATGGCAGGACTGGTTAAAAAATTTTTGTTTTTGATTTTTGGAATGCTACTATGCTTCTCCTTATACATATATATATAATAATTTTCTTTATTTATGTATATATATACAAGGAACTATATGTTAAGAAGCTTATATATATATATATAATATGTTCTACAGGGGGTAGGGCTTCGAGCCCAGGTACCCTTGTGATCGACACAGTTCTACTTGAGTTGGACTTGGGTCCGAATGCGGACGTAGAAAAAACCCCTTCTCCGGGATTCAGCGAAGGGGCAGCTACCATGAAAGTAAATCAGGTTTTTCAGGACAGCAGAGGCTGTTTGCGCCTTCCTACCGGAACTATGGGCCTCACAAAGTATGAACTTTTCGGATGTGCTGCTCATCTAGCATATGCCTTTTGTAGCTGTTCCTGAAACTACATAACGGAGTGATGTTCATGTCCCAGATTGTTGTTTAACCGCGCATGTTAAAGTTTTTCTTTCGTTAAAATTCATGTTATTATTATAACTTGAGTTGGAAATTCATTTCAACCCTGCATTGCAACAGGATAGCGAGTTCGACCACCACACCGCACCACACTACATTATTTCATATATTGCTTTGTGTGTGTAGTAGGGCGCGAAAGCTGCTACAATGCACATTAGAATATCACCGCTCTTAGTCACGCCGAATAAATTTTTGTTTAACCTCAAGCTCGAAAGTTTGTTGAATCTCTTTATTTTAAATTTACTAAAAAAAAAAAAAAATGGTGCATACATTACATAAATATTGTATTGTCTTGCGTGTTTTTCAGCCTTAGCTGAGGCGATATGTCTTAATATGCATTGTTTTTAGTACCAGTGCAAACATCAGTGATTCTACTACCTGCTAATGAAATGCTAGTGAAACTGAAAATTTTTTAAACTGATAGCTACGTTCATTAACCTACGCCAAGCGTTTTAATCAAGACACAATTAAAACTTTCTTTATGTGTTAACAATGTAAAAATCTTAATTAATAATTATGACCGAATGTAGATATTAAAACCGTAACAGGAAAATTAAAATTAGTGATTTAAATAAATTTCCTGCATTCCTTTTGTTGCTAATGTTCATGTTTTCGTTTTCTTTAAATCCAGTGCATTCTTCTGTAGTATAAGTATAGATCAATAAATAAAACTAAACAATAAATAAAACTAAACTTTGGTTTGGTTTACTATGACAAAGCATGCTTGAGCTACCTACCTAAGGGGTGGGATGGCTTCGAGAAGTACTTTCTAAGGGAAACTGGCTCATATACAAGTTATACAGAGGGTAAAGTCCGTGCAGCAAGCTCGTTCGCCTGGATTCAAACTCAGGTCGGAACTACCAGTGTTTAGCCATTTTACCGCCCGGCCGCTGATGGACTATCAGTCGATGAAATGACAATTAAATTTGATAATAAAAGACTGTAATTAGACCGACTGTATAAAATGAGAATATATTTAAATGAGATAGACTGAAATTAAATTAAAGAGATTTTAAATTAAATGAGCTAACAACATATAATAATTAACGAGACTATAATTAAACGAGGTGCTTATTCCGATCTTATGATCAAATGAGCTTGTAGGGATTTATATTTATTTTAAGTAACCAGTTAAATTTAATTTGAAGTCCTTTCCTATAAGCCTTCATTCCCTTAATTGTCAGTGCCAGAATATTTAAAATAGGGCGCGTGAATACAATTTAATATAGGGCGCGTGAATTAACGCAAATTCTTCCAGTGGGAGAAAAGCGTTAAGTATTTAGTTCTAGAAGGGAAAGTTAGAGAGTCTGGGAAAACTCTGTGCGTATTGCAGCTTGAGCTTCGGCTTAGCAGTTATTGCTGTTTAAACGTGGTAGGTTAAAAGATATATAAGTAGACTCTTACAAGCTTATTAAGAGAGAAGAGTTAAATTTGATATTAAGTAACGAGTCATGTGATGAATATTATTTTTATCTTCGATAGTCCTGTATAATGGCAGCTAGTCTACACATTGTTAACTTCTGCAACAAATGGGAAGCATTTACCACTCCACTCTAATATCCTTCTTCTATATTCTTCGTAGTCTAAACGGAAGATGAGAATATTCCGAATTTATAACAGCTAACAATAAACGAACATTAAAAAATTTAAATTAGTTCCTTTGCCTTAAAATCTCTTGAATAGTGGTAGCCTCATTTTTGAAAAGTATGCATTCCAGCTTCTTTTCTACAATAACCTATAACTTATTCTAACAGATTACTATTATAGATTTGAAGTTTCACTGCAAACACTTTTTATGTTTTAGAATTTTCAGTTAAGAAAATTATTACGGAAAATAATTCTTTTTTAAAGCAGTTTTAATAAAGAGAAATTGCTTTTATATTCCGTGTATTCACAAATTAAAGCAAGGCTAACTACTGGAGTTATTATGGTTTAGTTTAATAAATTTTCACCCTCTGTTTTCTTGATATTTCTATATCTCTTCCTTTTTCTTCATTTAAGAACGTCGAAATGTTTTTTAATTCAATGCGTTTTCTTCTATAACTGCATTTCTTTTTTTTGGTCGTGCGAGAGATAATAATAACCAAATTCAAATTATTTTTAGATTAGATAAAATAAAACTGCATAGATGTAATTTATCCTGTAGCTTTCTGCATACATAATCAAAGAAGGTCATTGTTAAAAACGAAAAAGTATTTTTAACTTAAATTTCCAAGAACGTGAACGCGGAGTTTTAGCGAGTATCATGGCAATGACAGCACGCCGCAGGTGCCGAAAGCGCTGTGCACACGCAACGCGGACTTTTGGCGACTTCTCCTCCTCCTCCATCGCCAACCCCACCTAATGTTGCGTATCGACGTTGGCGCGGTCTCTTGTCTCCCATTTGTGGCAACCCCACCACCGCCGAACCGATCGTCAGCGCAGGAAAAAGGAAACCAAAATGACTCCTTCCAAAAAGTGAAGTTTCAGCTGCACGCATCGGACGCGTGCGCGAAAAGGGCCCGCTCGGGAAATTTTGATTGGGCACTTATAAGTTCGTGACTTTTTTTGGTCTCAGCCGGGTTCTTGAAGCCAGATATTTTGGATGCCTGTGCGGGATTCGATCCCGGAACAATGAGTTGCGCCGATGTCATGTACCAACCTTATTCGCCATATTTCCCGTACCACCAAAGGTCCCAAGTAGCGGTATCGTCGACAGGAGGGGTCGGACCCCTGACACCGGTACCGACACAAGCCACTCCGGACTACAGAGTAAGTCTTCAATTTTTCTTGTTTACTTCAGTACTTGTCAGACGGAAGGAAACAAATTTATAGGGTTTACATATTTACATACTGTTAGTATGCAAAATTATTCACAGTCAACTCCTGATTAACCGGGGGCGAATTAAGTGGGTTGTGGATTCATCGGAGCCTGTTTCCTTCCATCAAAAAATAAAAGCTACGTTTGTTGATTGCGAAACGATGGGAAAATGATTGTCACAAACCATCAAACAAAGTTTGTTTGATTGTTTTGACTGTTTACAGAAAATACAAAAAGGAGAAATGTAAACAACATGTTGTTCTTTAATACCTTAATACCTTTTATAGCTTAGCTTATTTATTACTTGTTATGTTTATTCCTCTGTTATGCACAGAATGTTCTTTTTGTTTTGGATGATATTTAATTTACGTAATCAAATGAAATTCTCCACATTAAACAACTTTCAAATGCAAGTAAATTGTTAATGGCATATTCTGTTAATTATTATACTAAGAACTATTCCCCTTTAGTGTATTTTTTTAACAACCCGTGGATGTTTTTAATTGTACATGAATATCTTTCCAGTATTACACAGTTAAATCAAGAGTTGACTATATATCGATTTACGTATTGATTACATGTATCCAATGTTACGAATTTTTGTTCATTTAAAGCTAAATTATGACAAACTTTATGAACTGCAGTAAATTATCCACTGCGTGATTCTTTTAGACTGTAAATACAAATCTTTAACGGGTAATGTCCATGCCTGTATGTGATGCATCCCGGCTGGCAGTGTCCATGCCGTCCATGCATGCAGTAGTCCATGCATATTATAAATATAGTATTGCTGTAATAGAAATTGATAATCATTATTGTATAGTACATTCAAACCTTTTTTTCTGCGGTCGATAGGGACCGCATAAAAAAATCGCACAAAACTTCACAAGTAGTTGTAAAAAAGAGTCAGAATAGTTTAAAGTTGACTTTTTTTTCAGTTACCATGTGGTCGGGGATCAGTTTTGGCTACGACTGTTGTTTTACTAGATGCTTATATATGTCTTGATATCCAGATATATAAGATTCAAGCTCCTTTTTTTTAGCTTGTCAGTTATGTTACAGTTTAATTGAAATTTTCATATACCGCACAAAAAAAAAGGCAGCACAAAATCAGGTTTGAGTGTATATATTAATGATGCATTGTGTGTCAAGATAGTGTCTAGTAATGATGAAGTAAATAATTCATCTATTGCGAAGTTATGATGCATTTTATGATAATCTTAATTCATATATATTTGATATAGTGTTCAAAATTAAATTCATAATCAAAGGGGGCCATGAAAGTTATGAAGTTTTAAGAATATCATGATGTTCAGAATGTTTAACTGTACAGAGAAAAGCTGGGAAATTATTTTAAAAGTGATTACTTCGCTTTCATTGAGTTATTCTTTCAAATCTTTGTTACTAAAGCTGTTAAAAATAAAAGATTCTTAAAATGTTTTAAATTTTTGTTAGTCACATTTCTTCATAGAGTATGAGTTATTCCATGTTATTGGCTACCTTTCCTGTATATATTTGACTTTGTTTCGGTTTTCGCTTTGTGTTTTATTTTTTGATATCTGGCATATTTAAATCTCTGCGCCCCCGAGTGTATAGTAAATGCTTTATCTATACATATTTCCGGGATTTCGTATCTTTTTTTGTGTTCTCACTTTCTACGTTTGCATTTATTACGCTGGATATCATTTTTCAATCACAGTCACTTCTGGGAATTTTTTTCTGTATTCGATTTTCTTCTTTAGGAATTAGTATGTGCCAGAACTTGGGCAAGGGTGAGGCAAATGAGGGACTTGCCTCAGGTGAATCACTAGAAGGGGCGCCAAATTGGCTATGCGAATTAGAAAATTACTTTAATTATGGTTTTAAATTTGCCAGTTATTATAAGGGGCAATAAGCTTCGACAAAATTAAATCAATAAAGCAACAGGAAGAATTGCAAGAAAACCTGGAAATCAATGCAATGTGCATTTCAGTGTTATTTCTTATTTATTAAAAAAGGACTTTTTAACACTTTCATTTGAAAGTTATAAATAATTGGTTTATTATTTTTCTGAATTTTTAAAGCTACAATTGAAAATGCATCAAGAATTATGGTGCAATTATGCTGTAAGAATTACGATATTTTGATTTAATACAGTTACTTTTATTTAATGCAAATATAGCTATTTTGATATATATAGGGGCGCATTTACCTTTTTGCCTCAGGTGAAAAAACATCTTGGCCCGGCTCTGATATTTGGTATCGCCTTTTACGGCTGTGCCGCCTTTTCTTGATATGTTCAAGCAAATGGTGAGAAGAAAAATAAGAAAATATTTGAGGATCACCTTTAAAATTAAGTATTTGATCCTTTAGCAACGTGGGTGTTAGAGATGATTATTGCGAACTCTCAAGTATGTGCACATGAACAAATCTCTTAATCATGTTCCTTTGCCTTTCATGAACTCGAAAGCATTTGTAAAGCGTAACTAAAACATACATATGCATTATTTGCATTTTCCTCTCAATGCAGCAATATGGTAGGGCAGAGTTTTGATTATTGGTAGTGCAATCCATGTGTAATACACTGGTAATTTACGTGTCTTTGACTAAAATTATGTTTGCATTATATTTGTGCTTAAGGAACTACATTTCCAATGGCAAATCTGCAAATCTTCAATGGTTGACCATTGGTAATTATCTCCAATGGTTGATGTCTTGCCCACTTACTGCTGTCATTCGGGTGAATGCATTCTCGTGTCCGATAGATGCAGACTATGGCAACGATTGATAGAATATAACATATCGTCTTAGACCTTAATTAAATTATTTTTTCTCAGTTTTGACCCTGCGTTAACGACAGCCCGTATAAGCCCCTCTTCATCTGGTGTTAATTATAGGCGTTGATTAACCACGCTATCAAACCTCGGCTTTTAACTTCTGAATACAAACAACTTTTAGTCAATAATAAGCTAACCTGCTATCGACCCAAACCATGAAAAGTAAACAGTCAATTATTGTATGTTTTCTATGTTATATGCATTATCGTGCAACAAAGTGACCTACAGAAAATTCTGCAGGAAAATTTTTAAAAAGAGAAAATACATTTACAGGAATATAATTCACTTACCAACGCTAAAGTTTATGTTCTTCGTTTGAAAGATGAATCATCTGTCTCGAAGAACCTATATACGTGCGTATTGCTGACATTAGACAAGAAATATATGAAGTTTATAATGCTGGTTATATATATAAGATTTAAGTAAACTAGCTAATCAATTGTATTGAATTGCCTAATACTTGGGCTCAAGCTGCAAAGTAATAAAATAATAATTTATTTTTTAAGAAATTATTTAGTATATTATGTCCTCCGACAAAAGTAGTAAAAATTCTATTGAAATGAATTAACTCGTTAGCATATTTAAAATGGCATCTTGAATGCATTGTCTTTTGATATTTCTAAGCTAAGAAATTAACCTGTGAGTTTGTCATATTGTGGCATATCTCCAAATATTTATTAAAAATTTTCCCCTGGAAATGGAACGACGCGTGAGCTCAAACATCTGCTTCTGTTTCGAAGTTTCGAACTTTACTCATTATAAATAAGCTCTGCTGAGTGAAATTAAGAACCATGCTTATCTGTCAGTACACTCTGTACTGTAGCTATTTAAGATTGCGTCCTCTTGAATGGTATTAAATCAGACAAAGTTATTAATATACGAATAATTTTTTTTGCATATGAAAATAAGATTGATGTAAATTTATTGGAAATATTTCTTAGAATAATGCTATTCGAACTACTGAATCTTTGGGTTACATTTTAATAAGATTGGCGCATAGTGATTAACTTGAAGAATGCTGAATACGATTGCATTTAATCAATATTAATGCAGTATATATTTCAGACCCATTTTGACTCGAGCCTGTATCAAGGCTTATCAGGAATCAGAGGAAACGTACAGTAATTTACTCTCAGTGATAATTTTTCGACTAACTAGCAGTCCCTCCGTATAAGAACTTCAAGCATTTTTCTAGCCCAAAAGAGCAATTTGCCCAGAAGTGCCATTAATTTCGCTTTGGCATTTTGCGTCGTCACTATAAAATGGCATATTACGTTTCAAATTGTTGCCATCAAACATTAGAGCCTTGTATTATATTTAAAGAAATTAAATAATGAAAAATCTGCATCAATGTATATGTTTCTCACACTGTCAATAAACAACGGAACCTAAAGACACCAAATTTTGAATAACGTAGTCCTCCATTTGTTTGTTTAGTTTGGCATTTTGCGTTGATTCAATGAAAGCGTTGTTTCACTTTTCAAATTGGTGCCACCAAATATTACCACCCACCATTTTATTTGAAGAAATTGAAAAATGAAGAATCTGCATAAATTTATATTTGTTTGTCGCATTGTGATAAAACAACGGTACCTAGAGCCATCCAATTTTGAATATTGAACGTTTCCACCCGAATATCGCATCTGGAATCCCAAATTTCGAATTTTGAATTTGTTTTATGATCTACTCACATTTTGCAACACTTTAACGAATTTTTGATTAGCAAATTCAATGATTTCAAAGCGAGCGATGGCAACACTGCATGGAAGAAAAACATTTTTATCTCCACCGCACGAGACTGTGTATCGGAAATTCTAACGATATTCTGTTTTTAAATATTTTTTTTCGATTTTGCTGTTGGATTGACGTTTATGTTACGCAACTGCGAAGAATATAATATCTGATAAATAAAGTTAACACACGGAACGACACTAATAAAGACAAACACACAAAAAAAAGTGTTTAAGGCCCCTTACTAAGAAAACCCAACACTGATGAACTGAAAATAGACTGAAAAAAATTGAAAAAGGTACGCGAACACTTAGCACTACATTGGGAATTCTAGACATACGCTGGTGTTAAAATTTTTGTAGTTTTGCTCTTGAATCGTACATGAAGTAAGTGCGAGGAAAATGGTGCTTAGGAATAAAACTAGCAGGAGCGTGTGCAGCAGCAGCCTGATGGACTTCGAGCTCAACGAGAGCGCAGAAAAACCTTAAAAAATCCTTTTGGGCGATCATGAAAACTGAACTCTTTCAATTCTTTTTAGCCAAAAGGGACAATTTGCCCAGAAGGGCTATTAATTTTGTTTAGGCATTTTGCGTCATCCACTATAAAACGGCGTTTCACTTTTCAAATTGTTGCCACCAAATATTAGAGCCCTGCATTATATTTAAAGAAATTAAATAATGAAGAATATCATGAATGTATCTATGTTTTTCGCATTTGCGAAGAAAAACAAGAGAACCTAGAGCCATCAAATTTTGAATAACATAGTCCAAAGCCTGGAAGTCTGGAAGCCCAGATTTTCGATTTTGAATTTGTTTTATTATCTATTTCATATTTTATAAAAATTTAACGATTTTTTGATTAACAAACTCAATGATTTCAAAGTGAGCAATGGCAACACTGTACGAAAGTAAAACATTTTTATCTCTAGCGTGCGAGACTGTGTAGCGGAAATTCTAAAGATATGCTAATTAACTTTCTAAAGAAATTTTAAAATATTTTGTGATATTGCTGTTGAATTATATTTTATAGTTAAGGGCGAAGAACATGAAATTTAATAAATAAAGTTAACACACAAACGTTAAATAACGTAATGTAAAATCTGAAAGCTTTCAAATTTTTTACTTTTTTTAAACTTTATTCCTTATTATTATTATTTTATCGTGAATTTTAGTAAACTGGGGTATTTTAATGAAATAAAGACTGCCCGCTATTCTACAGTTTTAATGAATCTAAGAATTACGAGTACAGAGATAAAGGAACGTTAACTTATGAAAACATTTTTTTTTACCAGAATTTAAGCGAGGCGTTTATTACTTCATAATATCATCCTCATTGTGTATTTAAGCTATATAAAATTCTTTACTTTATTGGCATTGGACACAAATACCAAGTTTTGACTATTTCCATCGTTTTCATAGTTTACATTTATTGTATGCATGTGAAGTTGGATGTTTAAATGCACGTAGAAGCAGCAAACTGTAAATGTATACGATTTCAATTCATTTACTTTCAGTTATTTAGTTCACGTAATTCAAATTTATTTCTAGTCAATTGCTGTTAACATAAAAATTTAAATTCTAACTTGAAATTAGAGAACAAAGTAAGTTTTGTTACAGAATTGAGAATAGCCTATTTTTCTGCAAGAAATAGATTTATATTGCATTTTATCTCATAACAACAGCATAAGCAAAATATAATTTTTCTTTAAAAAAAAAAAAGGAAAGAGGGAAAGATTTAATTCGTTTCATTAAAACAAAATCAGTGTTTTCAAAATGCGTTCTCTGTTATGTAAATAACTATCACTTCAAAATTACCTTAAATTTTAATGCATTTCATTAAGCTGTGTTCTTAGATTAACATTAATATCTTTACGCAATATTACTTAGATTAACATCTATATTTACTTATCTGGCTTTCAATCCATCTACTAAGCTGATTTTCTTGAAATGCATACTTATTTCTATATATATTTCTATACGTACACGCATACGTATTTCTATGTAAATAAGCTATTTCGTAATCCGTCCCCCCACTATCTAAAATTCTGATCCTTCGGATTTGTACACTGATAGGTGACCGTTGCAGTAAAAGTACCCATGAAAATGTCTTACTGGGGGGGGGGGAGGAGAATTGAGTTGACATTCAAATATCCTTTCTCAGATTTTGATATTTTCAGTAAACCCTATCGATATGGACTTAGTGATTTAGCAATATGGACATTTTATTGCTATTTTCTCATTGAATGTCAAGCCGAGCGTGTCGAGGAATGGCAGAAAAGTGGCTAAAAAATCAAAATGTAAACAAAAACTCTGACTACAGGCTAGAAAGCAAAAACTTTTTTGCGGGGGAGGGGCGAGGATAAATGCAATAAAAAGTAAGAAATAATTTTTTTTAGCTATCATAACATTTTTGATGTTATATAACTAAAAGCAAACTCATGGGACTGATGAAATCAGTAGCAATAATAAACTTTTAAAATTAAAGTTCAAAAAGAGAAATTTTTAAAATATTCGAATCGGTATTCTGATACGCATGCTTTCCATGGTATCACGATCATTGTCGCTTGAAATTCTGTTAATTTCCCAGTATAAATCTCTCATAACGGGCCACAATTTTGTGTTTCGTTTCATATAACGAAGAATAATGCAATGGTTAAAACATTTATATATATATTCATAATAAAAGTAATTAAAAGTAAATTAATAAGCCCAAGACTTGCGCTAAAGCTGCAAAATAATAAAGCAATAATTCACTAAAAATTATAATAAGAATTCTTTCCATATACCATCTTCCATCATCACTTATACTCCACATACCATCTTCCGTCGTCATTCTTTTACTTCCATCACTTAATACTTGCATTCCAGTCATTTGGTTTTTAAAATTTCGAAGGCAAGTTGGTTAATTTTGCTTACTAGTTTGATTTTTAAATTTCTTTTTTACTACAAGTTTTTAACTTTTAATTTTATGGATTTTTCATTTTTAATCTTCGTATGATTTTCTTAAAATTTATTCTTGAATCTTCTTTTGTTTTTACTTTTGTATTAGAAATGAAAAGAAAATGTAGGGGATATGTTTTCTAAAGTAAGCATCCCGTTTAGATTAATTGTGTTCTTAGTGAGAAACTTTAAAAGATTACTTGCTTTTTAACAGGATTCTTTTGGGTTAGTAACTAATATCTTTATTTTGTTTGAGTATCAATTAGATTTATTATTTGAATCCGGCAAATAATTTCATTCTTACTTGAGATGAAACAC
>KK112072.1:184119-199908 GCA_000611955.2 Stegodyphus mimosarum | reverse complement strand
TCTTTCTTGTTTTAGTTGTTGTTGATTGATGGTTGTTGTTGTTGCTGTTACTAATATATGTCTAGGAATAAACTAGACGAGGTCCACGAGTCCATTCACCTTCAGTAAATCGAAAACAAGCATAGGAGACCTGTAAAGGTCCTCAAGAGACAACTCCAGGCACTAGATGATATGTGCCGGTGATGCTGGTGCATTTTGACATTTAGAACAAACTGGGTGCATCCTGAGACCTCTCTCGAAAGTAAGTCCTTTCAGGTGTCCGCTGAAGAATCAGGAAAGTGTTGTCTGAATACATCTATCGCAATCAATAGCAAGGGATCTTCCAGGACAATCAACTTGATACCAGGGATGATTCAGTGATGTTTCTTCAGAACCCTCCTTCGCCAAAATGTCTGCTATTTCATTCCCCATATCGATTGATGGTAGATTGGTTTATCTCCTTGATAAGTCGATTAATCTGCTATCAATAATAATAACCGGTTTTTCAAATCTTAAAAAGTTTTCTTTTGATTTTGGCATTTATGGGATTTATGTTTCTCCTTAACTGTGTTTAAAGCAAGGAGGACTGAAAATTCTATTAAGTTTTTCTTAAATTCTGAAAAATACCTCTTCTGATGATTTTAAATTGAATTTCTGTTCCTTGGAGATGATATATGAAGCGTTTTCGTATTGTAATTTATATATATGTACACACACATATATATATATATATATATGTATATATATTTAATTTTGCAGTGTTTTTATAAAAGCTATATACTATAAAAGGCGTTTAAATAATCAATCGTATATTCAGATCAGTCATTTCCGTTACACGCTAAGTGAGAAATTACTACAGATGTGTGCTGCAAGTGAAGCAATTATAATATTCTCATAATGCCAAACTTCAATATAAAGTTCTATTTTTTATATTATTCTTAAAAGTGTTTAATAAATTTTAGCTTTGGGAGATTATAAATTAAAATTTTATTTTCTGGAAAACGACAAGACGTATATCAGAATTCCTTCGTTATCTTTCCTTTATCTTTTCGTTTTTCTTTATTCCTTTCGTTTATCTTTTCGTTTTTCTTTATTCCTTTCGTTTATCTTTTCGTTTATCTTTCCTGTTAATAAACAATACCTTTATGAATGTAGAAAAGATAAATCTTTCTACAGGCCTTTCATCAGGCATTTTTGCAAAGAATTAAAAATAATTTTTTATTACTTACTTTGACAGTTTTCGAACCGTTTCTCCAAACTGCATCTAAAAAAGCAATAATGGGAATTAAACCTACCTTCTTAACGTTCCATTTAGTATTTTGGCAATCTTTAATTGATTAATCTCGACTATCTTATTCCCAACTTCCTTATACTAACTGAAATACACCATTGTTTATGAACAAGCAGGGTTGTGCGCTGACCTTGACCTGCGGTTACTGTCAAATACGTAAGTAATTCTCTGACCTTCAAAACCTGGAGCCAGCAGTTTTATTCGCCAAATCGACTTCCGCTCCGCGTAATAATAATAATAACAACAACGATAATAACAGTAACAACGACAATAATTTTAAAAAAATGGAAACTTTCAGATTTTATATTATCACTAAAGGGCGTTTTTTTTTTTTTTTTACACACACATACACGTTTCGAGAGCATTTGGACTAAAATCCTTATAAAAATGCTTAAAAACAGCATATCTTTAAAATTTCAGATAGACAGACTCGGGTGCAGGATATATATATATATATATTTTTCAAGTGAGTAATGTTGACATTACTCGCTTTGAAATTGTTGAATTTGTTAATAAAAAATTCGTTTAAGTATATTTACAAAATATGAAATAGACAATAAGACCAATTTGAAATTCCAAATCCCTGTTTCCAGGTGCCGCTATTCGGGTGAAAGACTACGGTATTCAGAATTTGATGGCTTTAAGTACTATTGTTTTTTCGCAATGCGAGAAACATATATACGTTCATGCAGATTCTTCATTATTTAATTTCTTTAAATATAATACAGGGCGATAATATTTGGTACAACAATTTTAAGAGTGAAACCGATATTTACAGTGAACCGACGCAAAATGCCGTTTTGAGATTAATAGCCTTTCTGGGCTAACACACTTTTGGGCTAATAATATGAATAATTATAAGAACAATAGCAATAATAATTGCATTAACAATAGTAAAAATGATAATTAAAACAACAACAATAATAATGATTCGTCTGTTTTTAAATAGCTCTGTTCTTAAAACATTGGTTAAGAAAATAAGGAAACAGCGCAAATTTGCTATTTATTCTTAGAGGAGTTTTATATGAATATAAAATTTAAAAAAATTTATCTCAGGGTAATTTCAGTGCATTTTATTAGACATTTACTTAATTGGTATAATTTTATAATGAATAGAAGTTAAGTAAATAAATAAATTCTTTCAGGAGGCGGAAAATGTAAAAACTTAAACTGATATTTTTGATTGCCAACTGAATTAGCAGTTATTAAATGAAAACTTTTCATCTCACGCATAAAAATATAAAAGAGAGCGACTTTTTTTTTTATCGGTACATGTCATCATACGCGTAATGGAAAAATATCAGGCTTTCTAGAATGGCTAAAATAATAAATTTTATTTGATTTCAAAATAACGTTTCTGTTGGTGTGCAATAAACAAAATCATTCCATTCTGCACCAAGATGAGGATAAACTAAATAACTTTGTTATTAGTCCACAGAATATATATATACATCGGACAATATATCAGGATAAAATGCTGTTATATAGAAAGGTGGCTTTATGATTGCAATAATTTCGTTATTACACTAGAACTGATGAAAGAGGAAACGTACAATGTAATTCAGAAAGCATTTCTAAATGTTACTGATGCGATTTATACGGTGTTCTTTAAATCTAATGTTTCGAAAAGTATAGTTAAAAAAGTATTATGTATTATACTTCTCAAAAAGTATTACATATTACACTTCCCAAATGTATTATATTTTCAGCTATCGTATCTCCAATTACGTGTTATTCTTTTCAAACCAAAATTAACAAAATTTACTAAAATGAATGAATTAATTAATTAATTAATTTACAAAATCAACAAAATGACTTAATGAATTAATTAATGTACTAAAATGAACAAAATCTCACTAGCTGTAATTACGAATCAGTTACTTTTAATAAAATTTTCTTTTTAAATTAATGACGCTGAGAATTTATTAAAATTTGCTGCAGTCGAAATAACGTGGGATAGATTCCTACACTGAAAATTATGGTACACTTTAGTAAAATGTTTTATGAAGCAAATTTTAAAATAAAAGTTATTTTTAAAAGATAATGTTATAAAAGATAAATTTACAAGTAAAAAGATATTTTCCGAAGAGTTTGGTTTCGTCTAGTTTAGTTTATTATGGCATAGCACGCTGCCTAAGGGGAGAGATGCCTTCATGGAGCACTTTCTAAGGGAAACTAGATGGTATATACATTACAGATGATTTTTCGGAGAGAAAGAAATTATTAGCATAATATTATAAATAAAGGCAATTTTAAAAAATACACAGTTTCAAGACATCTTTATGAATATTTCCATGACGTGATATAAATTTATAAGAAAAAAAAGTGTCTTAAATAGCAAATAATTTTTATAGTATTCTCGTCTGAAACAATGCTAACATGATATGGAATGTATTTTAAACGCCTGTGTGAGAATTTAGTGGTTTCGCATCTGTGACTTAAAATTCCCAGAGAATTTCCCTTAGAATGTCTTCCATGAAAAGTTCACTTTTCAGTGATGCACAATTTTTTAAAAAATTATATTCAGCTATTATAATTAACGTTAAATGACATTTATACTTTAGGTTTCTATAATAATGTTCTATGATAATGTAGAAAATAAAAATATAACTTATCGTCCAGAGATTATGAATAAAAACTTGTTTTGCCACTTCTTTACTAAAATTACGTCATTCGTCGAGAAATGACAAAGTGTTATGACATAATTTCATAGAAAAAAGAAAGAAATAGCTAACTTATAAATGCCATTAAGCACAGGAAATAAAACAGACATGCAATTGCTGATTAAGAATAAGTCTCCCGTAAGTGAACTAGAACTGTATCTTATCGATTAGAAGTATAAGTCACTCAGCATCAAGTGACCTTTGCTAGAACTGGTTTCCTGTATCTGATAGAGAGTAACTCTTTACACAAGAAATGAAAGAGTGACCTTCACAGTTCACTCCAGTCATTTAACAAGGAATTTGTTCTAATGCGGTCTGATAACTGGTAATAAACGTGAGGTCTTTTCTGCCCTATAAACAGTCTTCTTGTGCTTTCATTCAAACTATTAACCAGGTAACTTTCACTATAGGCGAACTAGCTTTGTTGAGGATTTTGTAAAGAAAACTGGTTCTTATTTAAGCTACATAAGGAAATCATTTTTGCTTGTGAAATGCATGTGACAAATGTGATCTAAGTGGACGAATTTGTGGAGAATTTTTGTGGAGCACTAAATATACTTTATCTGATAAATCAGCCAAATTATCCAAACAAACTCGCTTCAAATAATTTCTCCTTAAGCAGGAAACTTGATTGATTTAGTTTTTACATTTGCTACTTATTTAATCGATTATAGTAGATATTTCGAAGACATCCCTGTTCTCATGTTAGACTGAACACAGGAATGTCTTCGTGAAGTACATTAAAGGGTTAGTATATTAGTTATAAAGGCTATCTGCCGAAAGCGATGGATGACTTCGTGGAGGACTTTCTAATGGAAACTGACTCACATTCACGTTACCACACAGAACTTTAAAACGCTTGCTGTCAACTACGAGTTATCTCGTAGGTTGAAGTTTGTGCTTAGGAGCCAGCTGCGAATTATTTCGTAGAATGTTTTAGTTTTACGTACGCCACGTAAGCTCAAATTCGTAGTGTTTTCCTGTTCTTTGAAGGTATCCTACTTCAGGGATTAGAAAAAAAAAATCTAATGTGTACACCATATGACTTCCTTGTACGGAATATTAAACTATACGCATTTTTTCTTGCATTTCATTTAAACTTATTGAATTGAATTAAATCTACTTCGTCGACAGCGCATAAACCACAATAGAATAAATGCACTATTTAAAAGTCACTATATTGTTTACCATAGCGGCACTCTGGCGCTAGGTTCACTTAACAGCGTTACATCTCATTCATTTTATAACTCATCAGAATGCACAAACATTATGTATATCACCTGGGTAGTTATTTAATCGTTACTATATGTTCTATTCAAATACTATAATAAATCTAAAGCGATGTATAAAAGAAATTAAACAAACAAACAAAAAAAAGGAATAGTTTTTTACAGACGATTCAGTATTTCTCATTTAATTAATTCAGTTCTCACTTCGCGACAAGGCAAAAATACATAAAAACTCAAAATATCTATATTAAAAATTGCGAAATAAATCTTAAAGACTTACCTGTATTCCCTCGAATGAATTCCAGACTAGGTTAAGCATGATTTAATTCGCAATAATAAAAGGAGACGTTATTTTTGTTGTTGCGAAGCTCAGTTTCTCTAGATTGACAAGAAATCTAATATTCTGCTAAGTTTCAGTTGTAAACAAATATGGCTGCTTTCGTAAACATAATTAGTCTTAGGTGCACTTAAACAACTTTTAAATTGTTGCTAATACTACAAATATTGCATGTAAATTTACTAAATGTGTAAAAACCTTAACCGGAAGATAACAACAACATAATTCAATCTTTCAGTCATCAAAAATCATCATTCAATCATAAAAAAAAATCACATTTTACAAGCATATGGGAATAAATATACTACGCTCACTGAGCCGAGTAACAGAGTGGATATATATATACATATATTTATGTACTTTTGGTGCGATCGATTGCAGCCAGAAAGGTAGGTGCACATCTACATGTTATAGCAGACCTATATACAAAACTTCAACTTTCTTGAGGCTACTCGTTTTTGAGTTAGAAGAGATACATACATACATACGTACGTACGTACAGACGCCACGAAAAAATTTCTTCAGAATCCATTTTAAATCAGTTTTATAATTTTTTTGGGGAAAAAAGAGTCCTTTATTCTGTCCTTACGTAGAGATGTCACTCAAAAACATCGTTAAATTGCATTCGATAGCGGTCAAAATGGATATTTTCATTAAAATATGATACCCGAAATTTTTCGCGATTACAATACTTCCTTTTTGCTTCGTACAAGGAAAAAAAAACACAACAATCTGGCGCAATTCAAGAGATTTAGTACAATTAATATAAATATCATATAAGTAATTATAAAGTGAATAATATAGGAGCTTTTAAAATAATCTAGCAGTTTATAATAATCTTTGTTATAATAATTGTTGTAAAACTAATTAACGTTTGTTATAAGCTACGTATATACTCATCAATTACCAATATACCAATACGAGTATATTCGTAGTTGGCGCAGTCATTAAACCTTTTATCGCAAAAACCGACTACGATACAAAAGCGCATAATTAATAAAGCATGATCTAAATTCAATATCTTTTCCATAAATACATGCTTTGTACTTTTATTTTACAATTAATTAATTAAAATTTGTTGCCGCGGTGGAACCGTTTTTGAAAATGTCGCTCAGCAGAGAACGTGTTAAAGGAAAATTGCCTCGCATTCACACAGTTCGGCATCAGGGGCATGTGCAACTGGTTCGGTCGCACCGGACGGCAGACTCTAGGGGCAGCAAAGTTTTTAGAATTTAGAAAGGAAATGGACAGCAGAATTTTGGAGTTACAGAGAGTGCACCGGGCACCAAAATGCAAAGCACCGGCTCTGCATTTACTTTACGTATTGGAAAATTATGAAAACACTCGTGCAGCCAGTATGTTTGCCAGGATTTGAACCCGGTTCTCACAACCAAGCTTATCCAGTCAGTCACTGGTGAAACACTGGTGAAATATGGAAAGCACACATTTTTGTTATCATATTCCCAAGGAGATCTTTAGAAATTACTTAATTTGATTGCCTGTAGAAGTTGTTTGATTTGAGGAAAAAATAAATTAATTAAATAAATAAATAAATAAAAATAAAAGAAATCATAAAAGAATCTGAAAACTTTCAAATTTTGTATTACCCCCAAAAGGTCAATACTTTAAACGCTTCAATACTTTTTTCAATACTTTTTAACTTTCTGTGAGTTACCTTTATTTATTAAATATCATATTCTTCGCACTCAAACCATAAAATTCAGTTGAACACCAATATCGCAAAATAATTTTAAAAAGGTGTTTCTTTAGAGTTTCCGATACACAGTCTCACGCCCTTGGAGATAAATACATATATTTCCCGTACAGTGTTGCCATTGCTCGCTTTGCAATCGTTGAGTTTGAAAATAAAAAATTCTTTAAAGTTTTAGAAAATATGAAATGAGTAATAAAATAAATTCCAAATTTGGCTTCCAGATCCCCATGTTTGAGTAGAGAGCTGCATCATTCAAAATTTGATGTCTCTAGGCACCGTTGTTTTTTAGAATGCGAGAAGCATATATAAATACACGCGGATTCTTCATTATTTCATTTCTTTAAATGTTACACAGGGCTCTAATATTTGGTGGCAACAATTTGAAAAGTGAACCGACATGTATGGTGAACCAACGCAAAATATCAAAACGAAATTAATAACCTTTTTGGGGTAACGCCCTTTGGGCTAATAAAATAAAATGTAAGCCATAAATAATTAGCAATTAAATTAAATGTAAAAACCAAATAAAATATCAAGACATTAAATTAAAGATAAGGATTAAATACTTGGCAATAGTACGAATCAGTTATGCAACAAAATTCCACATTCATGCTATTTTGAGCTTCGGCACGTACTATGATTTTGCTCAGAAACTAAATCAAAAATTTGTTAAAATTTTAGGAAATGTGAAAAATAAAGGAAATTCCAAATTAATTTTTTTTTGAGTTCATGACTTTATTTAAGAAAGATTACTTTTTATGTTTTAATTTTTTTATGCTTATGTGATTAGTCCCGATCTTTTAAATGATTTGTGTATAAAATTGGAAAATATTTCTGACATTTTTATGTCTCATTTTCGATTTTTCTGAAGAAATTTTCAATTCTCATAAATTTTTTAGCAACGTCAATGAGTCATTTGTCTCTCTGATGAAATATTAATATCTAATTAGTAATTAGGCCTTTTGTATATAAACTTTTCATCTTTAAAATATTCTTTTCTGTTTTTAAAAACCTTTTGAGTGCAAAAGGGAAAAAAAAATTGCAAAATCGTAATGATTTTTTTTATAAGCACATAAAAATATGAGCATTGCAATAAAAATACTCAATTCAACATAAAACTTACATTGAATACTAATGGGATAAGTGCATGGGTAAGGTGAAATATGTATTTAAATTATATTCTGATCTAGGAAGGAGACATTAACTATAGAGATTAAAAACACACTTTGGATTTACTAATGCGTTCTCAGAAATGTAAGTTCTTTATATATTCTCCTAATGCTGGTGTTGCTATTAGAAATTATCACCTATTTCCCAAATGCTGCATTTTCTTTCTCAGGCACAAAGGTCAGCACAGAAACTGTTGAACAAAGCATAAGTTTATTAAATTAGTCGCAATAAAAGAAAAATACCGAGATAGAAAAGCAAAAGCAAAGCCGAAGTGAGGGCATTAAGGTGTAACGCATAACACGGAGGGCACCTTTATTTAAACCATCCAACCGCAAAAAGCATACATGATATGGTCTTTAAATACTCAGCTGTTGGACACGTGACATACTTTTCCGCAAAGTTACTTTCCCGGTAGGACCGGACGGTCACGTAACGCCTCAGTGCCTCGGTAGATGCCGCCCAAAGAGTCGGCTGATAATGGAAATCAGTTGGATTTCATTGATGGCACAACTGGGACTTCCATGCGAAGTCAAGGGTTAGGTTCTTAAAGTTCTTTGGAGAGTAATAAGAGAACGATCCAAAAAAGGATGGCAAACTTTTGATGTTAAAGTAATTTACCGATTAAATAGTTTGTAACAGGCCAGTTAAACTAAACATAAGCAAGGAAGTCCATATGATAGTCAAGTAAAATTCTTACATACATCGTTTCTTCCTCTTAGGAACAGCGGTAAATTAAACACTCAACGGAGACACTTTTTTCCCAATCAAGATTTGGAATTGTTCATTAAAATAATATTTTGTGTAAATATATACATTTACACGTATTAACCAAACTGAATATGCTAACATAATAATACGATGCTGGAACCCAGATTAAATTTTATTCGGTGATAGGGGTCATCTTTATATAGTGTATATTCTGTAGTGGATAAATTCTGAAAGTACCAGGTAGGTTTTTATATAGACTGAAGTTGCTTTTGCGAAAATTTAAAAGTCTTAAGGTGCAGCTGAAAATTAAACTCAGATCCTCTTTCCTAGCGTTTCTTCTTAGAGAAGGATTTCATACTTCCCTATGTTTTAGAATAACAAATATAGGTTTCTACGCATTAAAGGTTTTGAGTTAATTATGAAAATATTACCTTGGCAAGTAACTCGAAATTATTCAGTTAAAAATCTGTATTTCATTTCCTTGTAAATTCTTCTTGCAATTTATCTTCTGTTTCGTCTAAATAATCTTATAAGAATTAGATGATATTGCCTTGGAACTAAAAATACGACACTAAGTAAAGATGAAAATATGACTAGTTAAAAATATGTATACTTGAAAAATTGATATCATTTTGATGATGAAAATAACATTTCTCAGAGCTCATTAAAATTTTTGACCAGTGAAAAGTAGATAAGACAGCTGAATTATGGTTGTCCAAACCGGATTCGAATAGCGAAAGGGTTGGCTGCATGAATATATATGTGGTTTCTTCTGTACATGTATCATGCATAGGAACCAATTTCTCTTCGAAAGCTCTCCACGAAAACATTTCTTCCAACAGATCCAATAGTATCTTCCAATAGTATCCATGAAACTAATATTTCCCTCGAATCTGCAGTAGGCAATTAGAGATTATTTAATGTTTTTTATTTCCCTCAAACCGTGATAAAATTTAAATTAACAAAAAACGTTATTTTCTATATTATGTGCAGTAATTTTGTTAGAAATGCTAAAGGATTTAAAAGCAGGTAATTTTTCCGCGACAGCAGCAATTAAGTTTTCCCTCTTAACTTTTTTCTTGCTTTTATACACAAAACGTTTCCCTTTTTACCATACTTTTGAAAACTACTTTTGTTTAATTACATGAGATATACTCCAAAATGTGCTTAAGCTGTAATCGATTGCTTATCGATTGCTTAAGGTATAATCGATTGTTATTAAATTAATAATATTAAACGTGATTAATGTTCCACGACAAATAGTATTATTTGTGTATTTGTATTTTTAAAGAGTACATTTTAACACTTCGTATTTTAATCTTAAAAACATTTTAAAACTCAAAGTTATGAGACGGCAAACATATCTGCATACCTTTCTTTCCTGTCTCAAGTATTATTTTCAAGATTAAACCTGAAGCAATGAATTCCATTCCAATGGAGGAATGTAATAAAAAGGCATTCACGAAATAAAGTTCTGGTCACATTTAGTAGTAAAATAAGAAAAACGTTTCCATTTCGTCTTAAAAGAAAAGGTTTCCGTTGAGAAAAAAGTCAATGGGTATATTAAAATTGGATGAGAAAGTAAAATAGCAATTAATGAGAAAAGTTACCTTGCAAGATTTTAATATATTTTCAAAATAATGGGCTATAATGAGAAAAATTAACTAGCAAAGTTTTAGTAGATTTCATTACGAGGAATTTTTAAGAAAAACAATTGGCAAAATTCTAGATTTCTTAAGCAATGAGCAATTAATGAGAAAAGTTAAATGGCAAAATTCCTAAATAATCGGGAATTAATAATAATGAATTGCAAAATTTTAGTAGATTTCTTAAATTACAAGAAATTATTAAGAAAAACAATTGGCAAAATTCTAGATACCTTTAACAGTGAACAAACAATTAATGAGAAAAGTTAAATGGCAAAGTTTCGAAATAATCGGGAATTAATAACAATGAATTGCAAAATTTTAGTAGATTTCTTTAATTACGTTAAATTATTAAGAAAAGCAATTGGCAAAATTCTAGATTTCTTTAACAATGAGCAATGAATGAGAAAAGTAAAACGGCAAAATTTTAGTAGATCTCCTAAATAATCGGAAATTAATAAAAATGAACTAGCAAAATTTAAAATTTACATAGGTGATTTACTTCGCGTAAGTGAATTTTTATAATTTTTCTAATACAACACTACTAAATTATCCTAAATTCCCGTATATGGGAAGAAATCAGGACAAGAAGACTCTAACTGGATACAGAAATGTTCAGAATTTCAAATCAAAACAGAATATTGTTGAATTTTCAAGATTTTTTTTACAGAAGTACATGAGGGAAAAAGAAAAAAATCAGCCATGCAAGGCTTTACCAATAAAAGTGAGAATTGCGTTGATGGCTATACTGCGTTAAGGAAGTTTTTACTTAAGCCATTTAACCAAAAGTAGATTCACCAGATTCTTTCTTCAAAACTCAGCGGCTGGTCATTTGACACTCCTTCCGCCGGTAGCTCCCCGGGGAAGGCGAACGTTAAATGGCTCATTGCTCCCC
This sequence comes from Stegodyphus mimosarum, assembly GCA_000611955.2. Taxonomy (NCBI): domain Eukaryota; kingdom Metazoa; phylum Arthropoda; class Arachnida; order Araneae; family Eresidae; genus Stegodyphus; species Stegodyphus mimosarum. The sequence continues at coordinate 188,276 of KK112072.1, read as the reverse complement.
AAGATGCCGGTCAAAGAAACGGCTGATAAGATATAAGAGGGCGCTTTGCTATCGTCACTTCGTGACTAGCATGTTACGTTAACGACCATAACGTCTAACTGCTTCCTATAGAGTCAAACGAATGATTAGATTTAAGATTTGCATACTGTTGTCTATCAACTTCAAATTTAGTAGCTGGTAAAATTCAAATATTATTCCAGGTTTTGAATAAAATTACATCCCGAACTATATTGTACAGTCTCACATTTAAATACACTGTTTAGCATATGAAACAAAAAACTACCCTGATCCCCAGATTACCTGGATAAAAATATTTTCCAATTTTGTAAATTAAATTGGTATAAATTTTTATCTATCGATCTGTTTTGGAAGAGGTTTCTGGTTGATCTGAAAACTATTTAGTAATCAAGTAAGACATATGCTTTCTATATATATGTTTTAGATATATGTTGTTCAAGACCCTCTGTAAACTATTAGATGTCGAAATAAGGATGCATGAAATGTTTTTGCATTACTGCCGCAGGACAAATGTTTTCCCATACACGAAAAGCAGTTAGCTAGTGTATAGTAAAGATTAATAATGCTCCTCAGGACACTATTGTCTAGACTGTTGAATACCATTAAAAACATAAATAAACAAATAGTTTCCGAGTTTCTGGTAACAAGATGTACAAACACGAAGATGCGGGACATCAAGACACTCTACATTTCATTAGATGTTCAACTAAAGAGATCCAAGAAATGGTTTGGCATTATTGCCGCAAGACAAGTGTTTTCCCATGAAAAGGAATTAACTAGTGTATAGTAAAGCTTAATAATGCTGAGGAGACTATTGGCTAGACTATTGAATACTATTAAAAATATAAATAAATAAAACATTTTAAATTAATTAATAAATTTAATTAAAACTTTTAAATATAAGTAAATTAAAAGTTTAATAGCGTTTTTTCTGTTCAAAATTCTAATTTGTTAATTTTACATGTTTTACTTTTTTTTTACTACCAGAATAGCTTATTAGTTAGTTTTGAGCATTTTTTTTTTCAGTTACGAGAATAGTTAATTAAGGGTATTTTGTCATGCCCTTTATCTTCAATACTTAGTGAAATATATTTAATTTTAAGAAAACTTCCGAAATCCTTTGCCGTATATCAAACGTCATTTTAGTGATATCGATATATTATTCGATATGATAAGATAATTAGTAATCGAGGAAAACGTGTTTTTTTAATTGAACAGGAAAGGAATGTGGCATTTTAGCAAACATTGCTTGAATACGCTCGGGCTTCTTCTATGGGCCATTGCAGTGGAATAGTCGTTATAACGAGTATCGATCTTACAATCAAGACACACAGGTATCCGCTTCTGAAATTAGAGGAAAGTTAAAGACTGAACCTTCAGATACTTAGATAAACATTGCCAGGATTTAAAAAATAAAATAATAAAAATAAAATCTGAAAGTTTTAAGATTTGAACGGTCGTTCAAAAAGGTCTGCTAAGATTTTTACGCTCTCGCTGAGCTTGCAGTCTACAAGTTTGCTTTTATCATTCACTCCTACTAACCCATTTTCTTTTGTCTCCTTAGCTTTATTACAAAGCAGCATTTTCTTCTCCCTTACACCAAATACAGTTCAACAGTAAAATTATAAAACTTTAAAAGAAGCATGGCAGTAAACGTTTAGAATTCCCGATGCAGCGTTAAGTGTTGGCATGCGTTTTTCTTTCTTCTTCTTTTTTTTCTTAAATCTTTGTCAGTTCATCACAACAGTGTTCTAAAACTCTAAACTAAACTGGGAGGCACCAACAGCCCTTAGAGAGCTATGAGCTGGCAGTGCCCTGTTATCAGCTTTCTAAACCGTGTGCTCCGGGGTGCTTGTGCATCTTTGCTTGGACAAGTGGTCAGCTTGTCGCAGACCCCCGGTGTTTAGCCCCCAAGCGAACTTGGTACTCATTTTATCGACTCCGTCAAGGGATGAAAAATGAGTCAACCTTTCCCAGCCCGAGGATCGAACCTCTGACCTGTGGTGCTAGCTACCGCGCCCCCGGGCTTCTCATATCAGTGTTCAGTTTTCTTATTAAGATCACTTACTTTACAAAACTTCTTTTTACTATTAACGTTTTGCGTGTTTACTTTATTTATTAAATATCACATTTTTGATGCTTACGCCACGTAAAATTCGATTCAACAGCAAAATCGCAAAATATTTTAAAACAACATATCTTTAGAATTTCTGATAGACAGTTTCTTGCTCTGGAGATAAAAATGTTTTATTCCGTACAGTATAGCCACTGCTCGTTTTGAAATCGTAGAGTTTGTTAATGAAAAATCTAATTATTAATAATTTATTTTAAATGTGATCCTTTTTATTGTATTTTACAATAAACAAGTTAAGGAGTTATAATTTGACTAATTTTTAATTCCAAACTTAATTAATTTGGTCCCACCAGCGGCCGAGCGATAAAGTCTCTTAACACTGTTAGTTCGAATCCAGGAAACAGGAGGCTGCATGGAAGCTTTCGTGTTTTTGCCCATGTATAACGTGTATACGAATCAGTTTCTCTTAAAAACTTCCTCTACGAATCCATTCCCTCCCTTAGGCAGATAGCCCTCGAGTGGTTTGCCATAACTAATAAACAAACCTAATTTATTTGTGTTACATGGTATATTATGCTAAAAAATGCATGCTTATTGCTGACTACTGGGTTCTACTGTATTTTTATTACTGACTACTGCCCTCTATTGCACGTTTTTTATATTACTGACTACTGGCATCTACTGCATGTTTATTGCTGACTACTGGCAAATGCGTGTTTATTACTGAGTAATGGCAAATGCATGTTTATTACTGACTGCTAACTACTGGTGGTAGTGATGAGAGAAGTTTCTGTTATTCATCTTTCTTCGGTCTTATCGGTTAAACTAGGTTAATTATTTTAAATCATAGCAAAACACTTAAGATCTATCTACCTTAGGGAGAAATGCCTTCGTGGAGGACCTTTTAAGGTAAAATGCGTCGAATTTACGTTTCATATGAATAAAAACATAAAATCTTTCATTTAATCACCCCGTTCGCCAAGATTTGAACCCAGGTCGAACTACGAGTGTCTAAGGAGCTTACCTATCGGTCGCTGGCAAACACTTACTCATCCCAGTGGCAATTTCAAGAGTGAAAACTAAGAGAAGTTTCACTGTACATTTGTAAACATTTGTACGTGCCTTTTATAACTGAGTTGCAGTTAGTTGGTGATATCCTACATTTTCAGATCTTTCAAGAAAGAACATTTTTCTTTTTCTTTCTTTTTTCTCTTCTTTTTTTTTTTTTTTTTTTTTTTTTTTTTTTTTTTTTTTTTTTTTCATAAATATAATATTTAATCCATTGCATTCTTCGTTGTATTTTTAGTCGTTCAGATACAATTTTCTAAAATTAAACATCGAAAACACTACAGATTTGATAATATCTGTCTAAGTATTCCTCCTAACTTCTGACGGCAATCAAGTAAATATTTGTTTATCGTGATTTGTAGTGTCTGGCAGGTAAAGCTGTACTTACAAGTTTTGTGGAGTCTAACTATACACAACTCACTAGCCAAAATATTTGTCTTTGTCTAGTAACGAGGAAAGGGTGATATCACTGAGATAATATTTGTTAGAGATGAAACTACGTCTTCCTTCAATCAGATAGCAGGGAAAATCATTCTGAGCAAACAGTAGATACACGTGGCCCCTTATTTACTCTGTGTTTCTTATCATTAATGCATGGTCGTCCATGAAGGAATCATCTTTTAATCATAAACGGAACTCTGACTACTATGGAACTTTTGTCAAAGTCCACGTGTCGCGTTCCATGTAAACTTCATCCGGATGGGTTTGGTTCTTCTATAATTTTCAGGCAATTACAAAATTAGTCGTTGCAAATTTTACTGCAGATCGGGAAATTGTAAACACACCTTACGAATACTACAAAAGGACACGCGAAATGAATTAAAGGGTAAAGAAACGAAAAATTAATGATAAACATTAATATAAATTGGAAGTAATTGATTTAGAAATTAAAGTAACAAATAAATTAACAATAAATAACGGCAGTTAAGTAATTAATGTAAGTTATATGTAACAATAAATTTAACATAATTAAACAAAATATTAATAAAATATTAAA
>KK112072.1:126744-181507 GCA_000611955.2 Stegodyphus mimosarum | reverse complement strand
GGATTTATATATATATATATATATATATCCCCATCCTATTATATATCCATCCTATTATCCTCCATTGGTTCACGTAATGACGTTTTAACCCCCACTTTTTATTTACACCTTTATTGGTGATCTTCAAATTCTTTTCTGGTTTGCTCCCTTTTTAGAATTCTTATTCTAGCAACCACTTTTTCAATTTTTTTTACGCTGTTAAATTTTAAGCTGCTGCCGTAGGTACAAGTATGTTCAATTTCTTTTGCTTTGTCTTGCAATAGGTCTTAACAAGACGCGTGTATTTTATTGTGTTTTGTTTTGCATTTTTGGTTATAAGTCTAATTTTTCAGGCTCATTGGGATGTCCCTTAAAATTATGTAATTTTTGACTCATGCCTAATTGGCTTCTTTTGTTTATTTGTACATTAGCTTCACCAACTTTTTTAAACGTTACTCTGTAGTACTTTTATTTGTTTTAAAATTTTATGGCAGGCGCGTCGGGAAAAGAAACGATAATAATTGAGACCAACGATGTTATGTAGACTATTATCTATTTTTATCTGGAAAAAAATTTTTTTCGCTTGTGTCTGGATTATTGAGCTATAGTGAGCTGAATTATTAGCTATAGTATATATATGAATTACGAGCTATAGTGCTTTTCCCTTGACGAGTCCACAGGAAGCTCGACGTAGGCTAAATTGCCATTTACTGCCAGTTTTTGTATTTTTTCTGGTTTTTTAATTTTAATTATGTTTGTGGTTTAAATGTTTTTTTTTACGTGTTACAATTTTTTAAATGTTGATTTTCTTAAATACCAACATTTAGTTTTTTTTTTTCGTTATTCTTTTGAGTAATTAATTTGTTTAAATTTTTATACCTTAGTAAGTGGGTATCAAATTTACTTTTAGGCGTTTGCCTTTAGAATTTTTTCTTTTTGCTAGGAACAAGTCTATCATTTACTTTTAGGCGATTGTCTTTAGAATTTTACTCCCTTAACTTGGCTTTAATCTTAATTTTGCAGCTCAATGCGCATATATATAATTTCGTGTTAATTATATATATATATAATTGCAACAAAAAAAAGAAGCGCACAACTACATGTTATAGCAATCTCATATACAAAATTTCAAAGTTCTACGCCTTCATTTTTTTTGAGTTATGCAAGATACATACATAGGTACGTAGATACGTACATGCAAACGTCAAGAAGAAGATATATTCTGAATCTATTTTAAATGTATTTTATAACCGCTTTGTAAGAAAGAGTTTTTCATTTTGTCCGTACGTAAAGATATCAAGCAAAAACATCATTGAAATGGATTCTAGAGCGGTTAGAATGGATATTTTCTTTGAAATATGATAACCGAAATTTTTCGCGGTTGCGATATTTTCTTTATTTCGTACAAGAAAGCAAACAGAATCGTTACTTCAAATTACAGCACATTTTGATGCAGAATATTATTATTGCTATAATCATTGTTTTTATTAAGTTTTACTTGATGAAGGAAATTTTTATGCGTACATTGTAATGTATAAAAACATTGCCCGATTAAATGGTGATCTTGAAACAAAGTAACAGTATTCAACACACTTTCAGAATGTCATTGGTTTGTAAAGTATTTCTCTCGCCATCTTCGCATGCTTTCGTGGTGTAGTGGTCTGCATGCTCGACGTTTAACCGAGAGGTCCGTGGTTCGATTCCCGGCGAAGGCGTTACCCATTTTTCATGTCTTCTGCTTCCAAAAAACTACCTAATGTCTCTACATTGGTGCCCGAACTAAAAAAGGTGGTGGATGTTGATTCTCCACCACCGGGATTTGGCGATTGGGGCCCCAAAACCCCAGTCTCCCTTTAAAGGGGAAGTATGTAAGGTATTTCTCCCGCCAAAATCAATTATTCAATTACTCAAATCAAATATTGTTTATTCATGGTGTAATTTGTTTTACTCTGGAACTACAGTATCAAATGTACTTTTAAGCAATAGCTCTTAGAACCTTCCTCTTCTTTACAAATATATATATATATATATTATATTCTCCTTCGCCCTTTCCCCAGTCAAAGGCGATTTTCCATTTACTCTATCATTTCAAACAAATAATCTTATATTTTAATCCCCTATTTTTACTTCCGATTTAACGTATGCACCAAGAGAATTTTAAGAACAGAAGTTAGCTTAATTTGCATTAAGAACACTTAACGTTTAGCCAGTTTTTCCTTTTGACATTTTTGCTTACAGTGCTCATTGAGCTGCAGTTGTTTGGCTTATGTTATTAGGGCAAAACCTCCAAAGTTATCTGCCTAAGGGGAGGTATGCCTTCGTGAAGATATTTCTAAGGAAAACTGGCTCGTTTACACATGGGGAAAATCACTAAAACGCCCATGCAGTCAGCCCGTTCGCAACATTCGAGTCTCGGACGAAACTACCTTTGTAAACTTTACCGTTTAGCGCTGGTGGACCGAGCTGCAGTGTAAATAGGTTTGGGAAATATTGCTATCAACTTAATGAATAATTTCAGAATAGCCTTAAATATTTTCATTTTATTTTATACTGATATTAAATTTATAAACTGGATTTTTCAGATTTAGTTCCTTAATCAGCAGCAAACAAGTTGAAGAGCGTTTCAGAAAGAATTTATTTGGTATATGACATAACATGGTATACCCCTTTTTTAATTATTATTTCTGATGTATCATGAGAAATTTCGTATTTTTTAATTAAATAAATATTTTCTTAGTTCAAAATTTTATAATTATGCGAAGATTTTTGGTCTCCACATCTCCCTGATAGACTGGATAATGGCTCTCATACCTTCAGAGTCCATCAGTGGGCAAATGGCTAAGAATGCTGGGAATTCGATCTGGGTTTTATCGCATTCAAACAGACTGGCTGCACGATTGTTTTTCGTGTTTTTCTTCATGTGTGAGATGGTATCATCAGGTATGGGTTATCAGGTATGGGTTATTAGCATGTCTTTTAAGGCTGTTAGTATGTGTAGTCAATTTCCCTAAGATGTCTTCCACGAAGACATTCCTCCCCATAGCCATATAACTATCGACTGCTTTGTCATATTTAAATAACCTAATTTAATATATCAGGAGCATTAATTATTACGAAGAATAAATTAAAGGAATTAATTAGTTAGACTAGCAGTATGCTCCGTTTTCGCGTTTTTCCCCATGTATAACATGAAACGAGTTGTTTTTCCCTAAGAAATTGTCTACGAAAGCCTTCCTCCTCATCAAATGCTTTTCCATATTCAAATAACCTAAATTACCCTATCAGGAGCACTAACTATTACAGAGAATAAATTAAATGAAGAATGCTTCCATTTCTAAAATGGTAGAAATTTTTAGTCATGCTGTTCTTTTGCATGTTATGAATAAAGTATTTTGTCCAAAATTACTTCCGACCATTAAACAATTTCTTTATTTTAAGTGATATTCATCACTGAGACAATATAGTTTAATGAAAATCATCTTTTTGATTTTATAGTTATAGAAAACTAAGCCTGTCTTTTACGGCTGTGCATGCATTGCATTCAAAACAAACAGAATACAAAATCGTAGTGATTGAGAAGAATTATGAATATTAGTGATTAAAAAAGAGATCAGTGATTTTTTCTCTCAACGAAATCCCAAACTGCTGTTGTGTCTTTTGCTGCACACACACAGCAATGAAAGTAAATTCCAAGAATTTCATGAATCGTGGTTTTATGCTGCACAACCTCAAAAAGCAGCTTAAATTCCCAATTAAGTGTTTTACATCATTTCTTTCTGCAGATTTCAAACACCGCCAGGAAAGATGTTTACTTCTCACGTTTGAGATCAAAAGAAGAAGGAATCTAGCATATAACGTTGCAAACAAGACTAAGATCAAAGCTTCCGTCCCTTTTGAAACAAGCGCTTGTTGTTGTCTTCATGCAGGTTGACGATGTCGATGAGACGTGACCATCATGTATGACGCTAACGACATTACTGACTTTAAGAGGCGGGAACTGATGAAGGAAATACAGAAAGGCATGTTTGCAGATCTGTTACAATATTTTAGAATAAAGTATATTTGAACAGAAAAGGAATATGTATGAGGGAATATGTATGATGAAGGGAAGGTATGGGGCATATATGAAAGAGAATATTTATAAAAATATTTATGGAAGTAGAAAATATGTAGAGAAAGAGTATATATGAAGACATATTTTAGAATGAAAAGTACTTTAAAAATATATTATGAACAAATACTTGGGAAACAAGTGGCTATTTAAGAGCATTCTTTTGTATTCCTATACAGAGGCTGTTCGCACAATTTTTAAACGATTTTGCTTTGTTGTTAAAAAAACTTCGTCTCTGTGAAAAATTTTTTTTAACTGCAGCTGTATTTTTGAAAGTATAAATTATCATCTGCTACTTGACAGTTAAGTTTTCATATAAAACTGCGGCTTTTGAAGAAAGAATGGATGCAAGGCTATGTCTGTGCTCTTTTTGAAGAAAAGTATTCGTATCTAGTTATTACAAAATACAGTGAAAGCCATTGTTTTTTTGGTATCTAAAGCTACGATAAATAATATTGTTAACCGGAAAGAAAACAAAGTCAAAGTTTTGTTTAATGTTAAAAACAACTCCGCCAAGTCAAAGGACGGTAGAAAAATCATTAAAATTTTCAGTGTGAATTGTAAGCAAAGTGATTAATACTGATTTGAATCTCAAAATGGTGAAAACACACTTTGTTTGTCTTTCTCTACGACATATCGCCGAACGCAGAACGCGCTGCAATATTCTTTATGAGAGACATTTATGTGTACAAAAACGGACAAATTTTGTCATAATAGATGAATCTTGAAGGTAACTGCAATAAAAACAGATACACGATTGTCATCAAAAAGGAGGGAAAAAGTCTTAAAACGTGGTTCAAAGAATCTAAAGATAGTTTTTCAAAGAGATTGATGAGTGTTGCTGGTTTTTCATATAACGGCAAATTAAAAATAAAGACAAAGGAGAAAAAAGATCAATTCCACGTATTATCAGTCATATAGCTGACACCTTGTTTTCAAATAAGAAACACATTTTCTTTAGCTCCAGTGCCATAAATCTGTAGAACTTCATTAAGACAAAACAAGCAGTAACACGTAAACATCTACTCTTAATTTCCTAGAAAAATGGAACAGGAAACGAATATCAAACCCCTACCCTTCAGCCATATCCCTACTAAATATTTCGATGTATTACTCAGCGATTTTTGCGCTTTCGGACTTTTAAGAAGCGAATTGCCTAAACAGCGAAAACATGAGCTGCTCAATGGCATAAAATATGTCTTCCAACACTACAAAAGGGCCCTACCAGCGGCAGAGCGGTAAAGTCCCTGAACACTGGTAGTTCGGTCCAAGGTTCAAATTCCACGAACTACCTGGCTGTGGGTATTTCCGTGTTTTTTCCTATGCGTAACGTGTTAAGGCGAGCCCGTTTCCCTTAGAAAGCAACCCGCGAAGTTATTCCTCCCTTCCGTATAGTGCCTTAGGGTAGAACACGTAAATAATAACAACACTATAAAAGACTCTATTGTTCATGAAATTACTATGTTGAAAAAGAGTGAAAAATAAGGTTATTAAATAGAACATTTAAAACATAAAAATTTAGGTAAAATATTTCTGTGAATATAAGGAAAATCGTTAAAAAAAAGGGGCGAATAGCCTCCGTAAGACGGCAAGCAAACAAAAAAGTAGAGTATTTTTAATAGTTATTTAAGTGCATTCTTTTATGTTGCTCTAAAATGGCATACAAAGAAAACGTAGAGGATTCTTACAAGAAAATTTACAGACAAAAATTTTGAAAAACAAATCTTAAGCGAAATCTACTATGTGGTTTACAATATTTCTTTAATTTCCTAAGAAGTTAGCCTTCACCTTGTTATGCCAAGATCGACTAACCAAACCAAACCAAGCCCTTAAGACCTGCTTAACGTCCAAATTTGCATAAAATTACCTATTTTCGCTTAAAGAAACTGAACAGTAATTACTTAAATGAAATGCGTGATGAAAATTGCACACAGGCTGGTATTTCTGCATAGGTTTTCTGGTTATTAATACCAGCTAGTATGTAACATATTATTACTGCCTAGAAAATACGTGAAATATGTAGATAAGATGTAAAAGTACCACTGACTTCTATCTGCTATAGATACTGTTGCGTGAGTACGGGTTCGTAATATTTTTTAAACTACTAGAATATAAACAGAATTCACATCCAAAATACAGAGCAACTAATTCGATCTCAAGGCGAATTCGCTACAATCAAATAACAGCGCTAAGTAACAACAGTTCGCTTAAAACACCCACAACTGAGCTGAGATATTTTTAATCTGGATTTTATAAGCTTTTTAAGCATCACGAGAATATTCTGGTATAATCTATTTTCTCGATTTTTCTGGATATTGAAACAGTACAATTACGAGATATTTATTTATCAAATATTAAATGCACGCGCTCTTGTATTTTTACTTTTCCTGCGTAGCTTTCTCTTCAAATTCGTCACGCGCTGCGTTGCACGGAAGTAAAGCAATTTTAATTACAATTCTATTAAAATAGCTAAATAAATACAAAATCCGTACCAATACGTTACGTGTTTCTCATAATTCAATCTGTAGTCCTTTTTAGGTCAACCCTCCTATATCAGAGCGATAGAAATAGGAATCTACACTTCAGTCAGTTAAGTCGACAGGGTAGTGTAGTAAAGTAGGTAGTGTAGTAAAGTAGTTCGACTGTCTGAAACGCAACCCTGGCTGGAATTCTGCCAAAACTCATAGACTCGTCCAAAAGGGGCGTTATTAGTTGCTACGACGTGAAAAGTTACGTGAAAGTCTTCTCCTCTCCGGAAAGAGATATGCTGCAGGGAAAGAAAGTCCCCATCCTTCCACCCTATTTTGAGAATAATTCAGTTCGAATGGCGCATGCGTGTTCGCGTTCATGGTCGCGGATGAGGCGATCGAACTATAGTAGACTGTTGAAAGGAATTATAATTCCTTATAAAGAGGCTGGACATGGAATGCACCAAAAAAAAAATATTGCTATGAGCTCTATTTGAAAACAACAAGGCTGTGTGGTAATCTTCCGGTGCTTCTGTAGTAGGCTCATATTTGATTAAAGCTGTACACATCTTATGTTATGTGTATGCCCTCTATTTTAGAACTTATATCTGTTAGATCCCTTAAATATATTAGAAATGAGATTTATCAATATGAAAGAATGAAGTGAAACGAATACTGAAGCTTCACAGAAAAGTTGATTCAAAATGTTAATATTGTTCTGTTAAGTAACGATGTGGTAAGAATTTTTTTGAATTATATATTATGGAAACGGCAGATTACTCATGAAATTTATCGGGAAAAAGTCGGTCATTGCAATTAGTAATTAAATTATTTTAAAATATCTAAAAGTTTGATCGGAAATAATTATTTTAAATTATATTCGGTAGCCTCAAGATAAAGCGGAACCAAAGCAAGTGAAAACTAACTGTCCGGTTAGTTTTATCTTGGAGTTCATGAATTCAGTGTATGTTGGAGTCACCTTGTATGCATATATGTGTCAATCTCTCACACTAAGTTCTTTTTTATACCGCTGTATCGAATTAGTGGATTGTATGACTTGATTTAGTCATCCAGCGTCTAATTATGAACTTTCTGACACCAGTGAATAAGAAGTTTCTAATTTCTCATATTACTGTTTCCTTTAGCACGGAATTTTCCTTCATTAAATATTCAAATCAATTGTAAGATACTTCTCCCGCCTTCTTCGCATGCCTTCGTGATGTAGTGGTCAGCACGCTCGACGCGAGATCCGTGGTTTGATTCCAGGCGATCCCTTAATCCGGTCAGAATGATCCTGGATATCAGTTGCTATACTACATCAGACACCAGAGCCTTTAAAACTGATTGGCGCCAATATGCCAAAGCTCTAAACAACATACACTACACATTACCCACGATACAGTAGGGGGATGAGATTGACAGTTCTATTCAGGAGATCACAGAAAAAATTATCTCTGCTCACAAAAGGGAACAAATAGAAATCACTAGAAGCAAAGTCAATAGGACCAAAGAACTCTCAAATCTGATCAAGCAGCGAAATTCTGCCAGGAGAAAATTTCAAAGGATCCGTTGCAAGGATGACAAACAACACTTCAATAGACTTTGAAATGCAGTTAAGTCTCTCACACATGCACAAGCACAAAAAGACTGAACCAGTTACCTAAATTCGCTTTCTGCTGAAGATAACTCTCCGTGGAAAGCAATCTAAAGGTATACCAAATGCCACAATAAAATTCCGCCCCTTAAAGACCCATAAAGGATCCACTATACCGAAACTGAGAAAGCAGAACTTTTAGCACAGCTCCTGGAATCTCACTTTCGCACAAACAACATACATGACCCTACAACAGAAACTCTTGTTCAAAATTTTCACTTCACCTTCACAGCCAATCTAAACATAAACAACATCCCTCCAGTCATGCCTTCAAAGGTCGCTGGCTATGTCCATAATCTCAAGAAGAAGAAGAGCCCTGGCTTAGATGGAACTACCAACATGATGATAAAGAAGTTTCCAATCAAGCTCCTGTTCATCCTCTGTAAAATCACGAACGTGATCCTGCAACATCAACATTTTCCTACCCCCTGGAAAAAAGCGAAAATCATCTCCATCTTGAAGCTTAGCAAGCCACCATCAAGTCCAGACTCCTACAGACCTATCAGCTTGCTCTCATCTCTCAGCAAGATATTCGAAAGATGCTGAAAGAATTCGAATGCTGAAAAGAATTAATGAACATCTGAAGAGTAACAAGTCCAAGTCAGTTTGGCTTCAGGAAAAACCTAGGCACTACAAACTAGCTATACAGGGTTGTCGAAATGATTTCTGAAGGCATGAGGGTCAACAAAGTTACAGGAGGCATATTCATCAACATGGCTAAGGCCTTTGACAGAGTCTGGCTGGAGGCCCTCACATACAAACTACACAGTCTGGGCTTCCCAGACTACATCATAAACATCAAACAGGTAGAAACTTTGTCGTTCACGTTTCAGGTTCATATTCCACAACTCATCCTATTAGGGCTGGGGTCCCGCAAGGGTCGTTTTTAGGCCCGACATACTTCAATATATACGTGAACGACAGATCGACAACACACGACACAACATTAGCAATGTATGCAGACGACACGGCGATCCTTACACAGAGTGCGTTTGCTGGTTCAGTTATCCAACATCTACAAAATTATATACAAACACTAGAGACTTGGCTGGTACAATGGAAAATCGAAGTAAATGTTAACAAGACTCAAGCAATTATATTCACGAGGAAGCAAAAGTTCAAAAAGAATCTGAAATTCTACGGCAGATCTATTCCCTGGGCCAAGCAAGTCCTTGGGGTGATTCTCAGTAAGACACTTTCATGGAACCCACACATCACAGCTAGTATTCAGAAGTTTGGAACTCGTAAAGCTAGATTCTTCTCCCTAATGGCTGGAAACAGTGTTATCCATAGATAATAAATTACTCATTTATAAATCCATCTTGGGTCCATTACTATGTTATCCATGTCCTGTTTGGACTTACGTCTGTAATAAATACAGAGGTAAATTACAAGTTGCTCAAAATTGTACCTTGTGGCAGGTTGCTAATGTCCCTTGGCATATCCGAAACGATAGAATACATGAGGAACTGGGAGTTGGTGCATTTAGATCCTTTTGCTATAAAATAGCAAAAAAAAAAAAAAAAATTCCCACGAAAAGCAAATCACTTTAACTAACCCTGCTGTAAAAATTGCCACCTGTGACTACAATGATCTGGATAACATGGGCAGGTAATCCTTAACCCATGGATTATGTAACCACTGACTATGTAACCAACTCTGTTTGTTAATTTTATTTTTGCTTTTTGTATTATGTGCCTTATTGGTTGTAGTTCTTATACAAATACTGTTTTTCGTATATTGTATCACTTGTTTTGTATACTGTTCCATATTAAGTAATAATCACCAACCTCTTAAATTTCCTCAGCATATTATCCAATAATCTTCTCTGTAATTCTCTCGACTTGGATTTGGCACCAATCTTCTCACACTTGAAATACAGAACTTGTATACTAATTCTGCTCCTTCAGAAACCATATCACCAGCTTGACTGCTTTCTGGCCTGAAATTATATTTTCATGTTTCAAAATGATTGAAGTAATTACTTCAATTAATCATTACTAATTCCTTAATTTCAATCAAATTTTAAAAAAAGTTACATGTTTGTGCATAGGTAAATGTTTCAATTTCTAAGGACTAAATCAATTTTCTTTTTCCCTGTGATTAGCAAAGTTTAATTTTAGTTCTACATAGAGTAGTGCTTAGGCACAGATTATCCGGGTGTACCAAAACACCGTTCTACTTCTACGTGCTGATTCCCGGCGAAGACGTTGCTCATTTTTCATCACTCCTCCTTCCAAAATAACCTAATGTGGCTACACAATTATTACAAGAAACTCTCTAATTGTATATACAAGCTTTTCCAAATACCTACGATCTTATGATAATTTTAAGATTTTTCAACTGTGAACGTGGATTACTCTTATATTGAATTACTCTTATCTCCTGATTACTCTTGTCTGAATTCCAGCTCCCTTACTGAATTCATTGGCAACTTATTGCACAAAAGCTGTCTCAAGAAATTTGAAATGCCAAGAATGCAACTAGAAAAGACATTAATGTTGATGTAAATATTCCAAAATCCTACTTTAAAAAAGTATTCAAAATTAGAATGATTGAACAATGGAATTATGATTATATCACTTGTGGGATATTGTTCGGAGAACAGCCTTGACGCCAAAAAGGGAGAAACAGCTTATTGTGGTATGGTAGGCAATGGTTGTCATTCGATGACATACTTCCTCTAGGTAGACAGCCATAATACTTTTCCCTTGCTAATGGATTATCTGTAGTATTACTTATTATCGGTAATATTTATTATTAGTATTTATTATTGTAGTACAGTAATTAGTATTTATTACTGTAGTATTTATTATTGTTATATTTATTCTGTAGTATTTACTTCCGTTGGCATAATGAAATGTCGCCCATACCCTTAAAGAAGCCAAATTGGCGCAACCAAGGCTGTTCTCCGAACAATATCCCACTTGTGATAAGAGAGATACTACGAAAAAAAAATCTTTTAAAATATCTTTAGAAGACTGAAAAACAAAGACATTTTGCTCAATTTTAAAACTACGCAATTTTTGTCTCTGTATGGATAGTTTAATGCTTATCTTGAACGGTTTAAGCTGACGTCTTCCAGTTTTTGCTATTATGATCTCGACGTGCTACATACCTTTTGATTGTCCTTTAATTATGAGAGAAATTCATTAAAATGTAGACTAATGATAATTGGAATTAACTGGCCACTGAGAAGTTACGAATTTGTTTGTCTACTTTCGGCCTACCTTCATTTAATTAATTTTTTGGCTGTTATTTTTATTTAGTACTGTAATTTTCTTTATATGCTAATTTTTCTTTTTTTTTTTTAATTATACACGTTTGTTTTATTGATTTTTTTGTATTATTTAAAGTTGACATATTTTCTTTATTTATATTTTACAAGCCCCGTATGTGATAATTTGCTGTGCACGAGGAAAATACCTTCGTGTAATTAAAAAAAAAAAATCTGATGTGGACACCTGATAGCTTCCTTATTAAATTATACACATTTGTTTTTTGCCGAATTTCTTTACAGATATATTTCTCATTCAATTCATTCAGTTCCGACTTTGCAGCAAGGCAAAAATACATAAAAACTCAAAACAACTTCTGAGCATTAAAAATTTTAAAATACAGAAAACATAAAACACCAAATACAGCTAAAAAAAATTTTTTTTTTTACAATTAAAATCACAGTTTCTACGCAAAAGCAGGGGATTAGGCCAGCTAATTATTTAATTTTTCATATCGATTCTACATTATTTAATTTCTTTAAATACAATGCAGGGCGATAATATTTGGTGGCCACAATTTAAAAAGTGATACTCCGTTTATTGTTAACAGACGCAAAACGCCGTTTCTAGACTAGTATCCCTTTTAGGCTAAAGCTTCTTTGGACTTAAAAAAAGGGGCGGGGAAAGGGCAGGACTTGTATTTCAGTATGTGTTATTAAATTACGATGAAATTTAAATGATGAATGTAATTATACAAACTCTGAATAACAGAACGTGTAAGGCAGTCATACGGATTGAATGAAAAAGAGTACCAAAGATTGCCTGTAAAACTTCTTAGCACTACTATAGTGTGCCGACACGTAAATATTTATGTCACTGCCGGAGCACAAGAAAATGTTTCTTTATTTTGGGCGAGAAATAGTAGAATTATTAAGATATTTAAACATTTTGCAATGTAGATAAAGCAATTTGTAAAGAAACCCATCAGCGACTGGCATCTGGAGAGAAAAAGAGAAAACAAGCACGCCGAAAATGCGTTTTCGGAATTCCTTGAGTTCTGGAAAAGGGGAAATTTGCCAGAGCAAATTGCTGTTTTTTCCACATGCAACTGCTTGTTACACAGGCCTGAGAAACCTAAGCGAATAAAAAATATTATGGAATCCTCGTTTTATTCCTAAGCTAGAGAAATGTTTTCAATGATGTTACTTTTATATTTTGTAAAATTAGATACGACTCTGTCAATGCCTTTCTTAAATTATAATAAAGTTAAACATTTGAACCTTAAAGCTAGTATCTCAATTAATTTTTTATTTATTCTGTCATTAGCCCTTTTCTTACAATTGTATTTTTATAATTTTATTGAATGTGAACGTTTTTAAAAAATTGTATTATTTGGGGCTTATTTATAACTTAAGAATATTCAGTATTAACCTTCTGTGGACAATAATCAATTTTATCTTTCGCTGCAAGAAATGTTCAAATTAAAATAAAGTTTGATAAAACTCATATGCTTAATTTATTATCAAGAAAAATTGTATAAAAATATTTTTTACGTTTTATTAGCCCACAAGGAACGTAAGTCCCGAATGGGATATTAGCCTCGAAATGGACTTTTACACTGAATGATTATAAACGGCGCATCTCTTTTGAAATTTTTGCCACCAAATATTATCGCCCTGTATTAAATTTAAAGAAATTTAATAATGAAGCATCTGCTTGAATGTACGCATGTGCCTAGCACTGTGAAAAAGCAACGGTACTTAGACCCATCAAATTTTGAATGCGTACAAATCAATTGATCTACCAATATTTGCGAAATCAAACTGTACATTTTATTGTATATTTCTTTCTGTATTTATTATTGTATTTGTATTGCATACTTATTACTGAGAAAGTTGACAAATTTTCTATTTGTTGTTGAGAGAAAAAAACTAGTAGAAAAATCTGCGCGTAGTGCTGCAAAATTTTATACCATCTAATATGGGAAATGAAATATATGAGAGAATTACTTAAGGATTGTTAGAACTATGATCCCCCACCTATTTCCATTTTTTTGAATTTGCAAATTTTATAATATACATTTGGAACATAAAAAGTAAAAAAGTTGAAAATACAAAAACAGTGAAAACCAAAGTTAATCTTTTTTTTTTATTTAAGGCTCCAAACAGAACTTGTCAAGGGAAAAGTGTTCTGAAGCTTTAAACAAAGTCCATTAACTGAACAACAAGAGCTAGAAATATTTTCCACAAAGACACTTTTGTCTATAACGTAAATAAACCAATCGTAATCAATTAACTGACTAATAATTGCATAATCAAACAATACATTTTATTGCATATTTCTGTACTTATTATTGCATTTGTATTACATAATTATTATATGTTTGTTAATTGTAATAGTAATCGCTTATTGTCAAATAAACAAGAATTGTGGGCTTAATACCTTTATTTAGAATTAATTGAATCCGAAAGAAAAGGATTCAGAAAATTTTGAAAACCCGAAGAAGTTTTTAAAGAACTTTTTTAGATGGTTTCTCTTTATATCCCAAAACAATCTACATTCAACAATGAAAAGCGTTGCTAAACCATTTTTGCTTCCTATTTAATTTTTATTCAATAAAATTCAAAGAAAAAATTGATTGTGTTGGTTCGACACGAAGTGAAATATTGTTAAAAATGCGTTAAGTAATTTCAGCAAAATAGATCAATACATAATGACGATGGATGCCCACACATACACACATAAACATCTGTATACATATATGCAATAAAAATCTTCCTGAGAACGTCGAAGTGATACTGGATAATGTAATAACAGAAAGAAATCATGAAAAGAATGAAGCTAAATACTTCGATGATTTTTCTTTCTAGTAAATACAGCCCGCCAGCTGCCGCGCAGGCGGTAAAATCGCTAAATACTGGTAATTTCAACCTGGACTAGATTCCAAGCGAATGGGCCAGCTTTATGGACGTTTTCGTGCTTTTCTCCATGTTTAACGTGTATATGAGACAGTTTCCCTTCAAACATCCCCCACGAAGGCATCCCTCTTATCAAGCAGACAGCCCTCGCCTGCTTTGCCATAACTAGATAAACCAAACCAAACCAAACTGTATCATTTTAAACAGCTCATTTTAAGTATAATATTTTAAGCTATGTATCTTTAATTCCCAAGGAACTAATTCTTAAACTAGTAGGCTTATTGTAGCTGCTTAGGTTTGTTTCAGGTGTTAAATTACAGAAAACATCAGGTCCCAACTTCTTTTAATCTTATCATTTTTATATTTAAAAAATATTAATACAATTTTTAAATGTTTGAACCTTCAATGATAAACTCTGAAGGATTAATTGTAATCTAAAATTTTCATATCATTTTTTTTGAGTATTTTAATTGTCTATTAAATAAACTCATGAAAAATATGAAATAAGTAATATTATTGCCAATTTTAATAAACAGTTATTAATCGTTTAACATGAGAGATACTCAAATATGGCGCAGGATTATTTACAATTTATCTCTCCACAACCGGAGTGAATCCCACTGAAACTGTATTGTTCTTTAGACTTATTATTATATTAACTTAAGTTACATAAATTAAAAAACAAAATCTAAAAGTTTTCCGATTTTAGCGGTGGCCCAAAAGGATTTGTGAAGCTTTTTTACGCTCTCGTTGAGCTCGCAGTGTACCAGTCTGCTGCTACACTCATTCCTACTAACCCATTATACATATTTTCTTTCTCTTGTCTTTTTAGCTTTAGTATTAAACTTCACTTTCTTCGCACTTACACCATATACAATTCAACCCAAAATTACAAAAATTTTAAAATATAAATTTAGAATATCAGCATCAATTTAGAATTCCTGACGCAGCGTTAAGTTGTTGGAACATATTTTTCGTTTTTTTTTTCAGTGTTTCAGATCATCATATCAATGTTCAGTTTTCTTACTAAGACCGCTTCTTTTATTATTACTTTTAGTTTTTATTTTATTTTTTAAATATCATTATTATCTATCTTTATCATTATTATTATTATTATATATTGTCTTGCGCTTACGACACATAAAATTCGATTCAACCAGCAAAATCACAAAATATTTAAAAACAGCATATCCTTAGCATATCCGATAGACAGGCTTGCTCGGTGGAGATAAAATTGTTTATTCCGCACATTGTTGCCATTGCTCGCTTTGAAATCGTTGAGTTTGTTAATCGAAAATTGGTTAATGTTTTCCAAAATATGAAATAGATAATAAAACAAATTCCAAATACAAAATTCGAACTTCCATAGAATTATTCATATTCGAGAAGAGAACTACGTTATTCAAAACATGATAGCTCTAGGTACCGTTGTTTTTTTACAATGCGAGAACATGCATACATTCATGCAGAATCTTCTTTATTTATTTTCTTTAAATATTGTACAAAGCGATAATATCTCTCCAAGGCAACAATTTGAAAAGTGATACCCATTTGTTGTGATTCAACGCGAAATGCTGTTTCGATATTTTTATTCGAGACTAACGGGCCTTTTGGGCTAAATAATCCTCTAACGCAATTGTCTCAATGCTACAACTGGCTTAACAACCAGTTGGCTTAACAACTGGCTTAACTTATGCATAATCTCTGTGTTAAATATGTAAGGAATTTTCGTATGTTCTTGTGCGTATTCTAGTGCTGTACGTCGTAGTTCCCATTGGTAACTTCCCTGGTTCGTATCCCGGCGAGAAAGCAATTATTTATTTATTTATTTTTGGTTCACAAAAACTTAATAGTTTTTACAATAAATGTTCAGTTACAAGCGACTGTCTAACCAATTTGACAGCCAGCAAAAGGCTGAAGATTAAGAAGGGGACGACCTATTGAGTTTATCAATATTCCTGTGATCAGATTTACACTAAATTTTCTCCTTTAGCACTTCTGATTACTCCCCTTGCAAAGGTTGTGAGGGTTTTAAGTTTTACTAACGTTTATTTTATTTGAACTTTGCTATCCTCTCTTATTTTCCATTTCCGGCCAGAATAAGAGCGAAAGAGAATTGTTTATGCAAATGAGGTTGCAAACTTATTTAAGACACGGCTTTTAGCCAAGAGAAAGAGACTTTTCGCTGCCTTTACCACGCGTGTGCTTTTCATGTCTGCCTTTAAGGCCAGAACTTAGTTCTCGCTGATGTTTGAAGACGTATTGTAGTTTTTGCATTCCGCTCACTACATATGTAGTATTAAAAGACCAATCTTCGCGTTACTACTCTCTGTAAAGCATCTAAGTTTAGTTCTTTTTTAGTTAAGTTAGTTTAATTCTTATTTTATACGTTTTAGACCTTAGGCACTGGTTTCTGTGCGGGAAAGGCTGTATGCTGTGAGAAATAAAGGGTAAAGTTAACCCTCCTTATCTTTGTCGTATTTTCTAACCACACGCACGAACATAGCTTTGAGTAAGCTATGTTTCGACTCAGGATTCCGTTTATGTTTGCAAAATCAACTAAAAGAAGAGTAATCCTGACAAGTAAAGTATGGAGGCAGAAAAGGAATTCATTTAATTAATGATATTTCCTAAATTACGCATTATTTCGTAATGTAAATAGAATATGCTCTGGAAAATGAAAGCTTTTATGACTATATTTATTATTAGTATGAATCCGACCTGCTAATTTCACCAAGCATATTTCAGATTGAATGACATCAAGCATTTGTCGATAGCGTTTAGTATAAAATCTATACCAGTCTAAAGGGATGTTTTTTTTTAATCCTAATTTTACATGAGCACTCAATTCTGAATCAATTAAAAATGTATTATAATAATTCTTTTTGATATAAACACAAGAAATGATCCTTAGCTAAATAACTTTTTCATGTTTCAGAAATTCGCTGTCGTCAAGTCGCACACCGATACAAGTCCGAGCAGCCTCGAACAGACGCCGGCGGGATCGCCGATTGACTGCCGACCGCTCCCGGCCACAGCCTCTGCGGCAGCCGTCCGAACTCCAAGCGCGAGCGCCTCAGTCGCTGCCCCGACTGAGGAGAAAGAGAAGGCGGAGGCACAGTACCTCTCAGCCAACTGCGTGCTATTTACGTACTACAGTGGGGACATTTCTTCGGTAGTTGACGAACATTTTGCACGGGCTCTCAGCCAAGCTACTAGTTACTCTGCGCCTGAAGCTACGACGGCTAAGGGGCTACAAACGAAAGGCAAGTTGTTAAGATTCTATGTGCTATTACATCGTAACATTTATTCTAACTTTTATTAGAATATGCGTGTTTATATTCAGGAAACTAAACAGAAACGTGTCAGATGACTAAATCATCTAAGCATATTATATTTCTTCGCTTCTAAGTTATTCGTTCTCTTTAGAGTATAAGCGAGAATGCGACACAGGATCGACAATGTGAAACATCGACAGAATATCTGCTAGCACATGATGTACACGGCAGCTCAAAAACCGGTTTCGATCTTACTTTGTTATCAATTCAGTGTCTCTGTCGATTTAATGTCGATGTCGATCCTGAACACATTCCATAATTTAATGAAATCTTTACCATTTTCTGCGCTCCATTGCTAATTATGATTATGCTAAGCAAATGTCGATCGTAATGGTGTCGACTCTTATGCATTGCTGATTGCATTGCTGATCGATGCATTGCTCATGGTCACTCTGTGCAGGTGAAAATGTATATTAATCAGAATTCTTATCAGAATTCCTTTTCTAACACGTCGATCATATGCTGACAACTAGTATCGTATTCTGTGCCAGAATTCCCTTTATGCTATGTCGCCTGTACGTCATGTGATTCCATTCAGCATTGTTACTGTACGAAGATCTTATAGATAATGGAAGTAGTGCAATCGATCGATCTTATAATAATGTCCATAATGTAAGTGTAATGTAATCCGTCTTATATCGATAATGTAATGGATAATGCAGTTGTAATGTATTGATAATGATGTGCTCGATCATGTAAACCATATAAGCATGTTCTGGAACAAGATGTTTCTTAGGTTTATTGCTACATATGACACCTATTATTTACTTATTTGAAGCAAGAAACATAAAAATTTGTTGTCCTCTCATCCAAATTTGAACGCTGGGTCTTCCAACTGCCAGTTGGGTGTGCTACCATTTGCACCAGGAAAGCACGCAGGAGGGAAGGCGAAAATTTCTTATAACCTGGCAGTTTTTTCAACATTTTCCTCTTTTTTCAAGCCTGCTTATGGCTTATTTATTCGCTCTTTTAGTTCATGACTTAAATTAAACTGAACTATTATTCTGTACTAGAAACATATTTTGTGAATTGCAACAATATGGCAAATGTTCATAGAAACTATCTTTTGGATGCAACACTTTAAATTAAATGAGTGGTAAACTGCATCAATCAATGCATTATTAAAACATTAAATATAAATGTCAATTTTAGGTCTTCGATTTCTTTTAAATTGCTGATATTTATTTTAAGCAGTGCTTTATTCGAAATATATATCAAAAATCTTATGTCTCATTTGGCAACACCTTGAAAATCGGCTATTTGTCAAGCTGCCTAGAAGATAAATGAAAGACTTATTTTATGTTAAGGAAGCACTTCTTACGCCACGTGGATAGTAAATGCATGGTAGTGTAAAAAACAACATAATTTTTTTTAAAAAAATTACAATAACCGTGCAATTATTCATAAACAACTTCGGCATTCTGATTAGTAACTTCTTTTTAATAATTGACACATTTGCTGCAACTGCTGATTTTTAAACAGTCACATAATGCAAAAATCCGGTATCTTTGGAACATTTCTGTTCTAAGTATTATTAACTTAAAAAAGGACTGAGTTACCAACGTTGTCGATAATTCAGGACGTGATTTATTGCAAGACAAAAGATACAGATTACTCAATTATAAAAATCTGAATATGAATAATTTTTTATACTGTTTAAGGTTCTGATATTGTTGCTCAGAAGAATCGCATTCTGATATTGGATGATGAATATAATATAACCATTGGAAAGAATTTGTGTTACAGTAGTTTTGTTAAGAAATTGAATCCTAGTCAAAATATTTGTTGTATATATTTTAGAACTTAGTGATTTTAGAAGCCTCTTAGTAAAAGACTTTTCAATGTTTTTGATACCTGTCATGATATTTATCAGCTATGCGATTAGGCAAATTTTGCGTTTCCTAGAAACTTAAGATCTTTAATTTAGATACTACACGGCTAGCAAATAACTCTCAAAATATTACCATTCAAAGTGGCATAATATCTTTAATTTTGCTACCAAGTTCTTATCTATTACACCTTATCTTACGAGTCGAGAAATTGGAAAGTAATAAATACGCTTCTTAACATATTATATTGTTACTTTATTATTAATAAGATATATATCTAGCTGATATAATTTATAAGATCTTTAATTCACATAATTTAATGTATCTGAATAATAATTTTATAAACATTTGCGTAGTCACTTTAATCTCAAGAATTAGTTTCTAGTAACCCATTTTATAAATCGGTATAAAAGAATAATTAATTAGTTATGTAATTTGTTCGATTATCTTTGAACTAAAGTTTTCTTAATCCAAAGAGGCGTTAACTCAGAAGGGCTATTAATCTCGAAACGACATTTTTGGGTTGAATCACTTAAATTGATGTATCACTTTTCAAAGTGTTGCCACCAAATATTACCGCCCTATATATATTTAAAGAAACTAAACAATAAAGAATCTGCATGAATGCATGTATGTATGTTCCTCGCACTGTGAAAAAAAGAAGGTATCTACAGCCATCCAGTTTTGAATAACGAGTCCTTCACCCCAACACGGGCACCTGGAAGCCCGAATTTGGAATCTGTTTAATTGTCTATTTCATATTTTGTAAAACTTTAATAAATTTTTGATTAAAGACTCAAAAGTTTCAAAACGAGCAGTGGCAGCACTATAGGGAATAAAACATTCTTATTTCCAGCGCGCAACCCTGTCTATCCGAAATTCTAAAGATACGCTGTTTTTAAATACATTTAGCCCAAATGCTCACGAAATGTGTATGCGTCTGTAAACAAAAAAAAAAAAATTAAAAAAAAAAAACTCCAGTCTGAGAATAAAATAGCTTTCACATTTTTGTTATTCCCGTGATTTTATTATATATTCTTTTTAGCCAAAGGTGACCGTTAGTCTCGGAATGGGATTTTGCATTGGTTCACTGTAAACGGCATAACACTCTCAAGCTGTTGCTACCAAATATTATCACTCTGTATTATTTTTGAAGGAATTAAATGATGAAGAATCTGCATTTTTGCATGAACGTTCCTCGCATTTTGAGAAAACGACGGTACCTAGAGCCGTCCAATTTTGAATAACGTAATCCTCCACTAGAACATGCGCACCTGGAAGCCGAGGTTTGAATTTCGAATTTGTTTTATTACTTATGTCATATTTTGTAAACCTTTAGCGAATTTTTGATTAGCAAACTCAACGATTTCAAAACCAGCAATGGCTACACTGTACGAAATGAAATACTTTTATCTCCAATGTTCGAGACTGTTGCCATTCGGAAAAATGTAATATATCTATCTTTCGGTTTTAATTAGCAGATTTGCCTATATGAAAGCAATGTGTTGCCTTAGAAGTAAATGAAATACTTATATTTTTTACGCGCTAGCGTGTTGCCATCCAGTAAAGCCTAAGTTACTTTCAAATTTTATTTGGAAGGTTATTGAGTATTAAACTAAACAATTTAAAACGAATAAACACAATCCTTAATATTTTTTCTGCTTTTTAATGTGATTGATTTAAATAAACATATATTAAAATCCTGAGATATCTAATTATAAATATTCAATATTTTAATGAAATTACACCAGCTGGACTTATTTATGTTCTTTTCCGTTTTTTTTTAATATCCAATCTGGGCGATTGGGCGTGTGAGCGGGTAGTTTTTAAAGAAATAATATAGCGAATATAGGAATACATATGATGGCCTCTAATATTTTGTCGAGAATTCTAAAAATATGGTATTTTAAAATATTTTGTGGCTTTGCTGTTGAAATGGATTTTATGTGGCGTGCAAAGATCGTGAGATTTAACAAACAAAGTTAACACATGAAATATTAACAATAAAAAACAAAAAAATAATTTGTTACCCATCTTACTAAGAAAACTGAATATTGATATGATGAACTGATAAAAGAACAAAAAAATGTACATATAGTTGTACGTCAACATTTAACACTGCATCGGTAAATCTAAACATATATATGTTGCTATACTTACTTTTAAAAATTTCGTGACTTTGTTGCTGAACTGTGTGTGGTGTAAATGCGAAGAAAGCGATGCTTAATAATAATAATAATAATAATAATAATAATAATAATAATAATAATAATAAAATTAACAGGTGTGAGTGCAAGAATAGAATGGTAGACTGCGACCTCAGCGAGAGCATAAAACACCTTAAAAACCCTCTTGGACGACCGTTAAAATCTGTTCAGAATGTTATTTTATTTGTTCTTCCGCTAATAAAATTTAAATCAAGGCATGCATCTTAAATTCAATCATAATGTAATGGAGTCCAAAAATGAGGTCTTAAACGAACGAAAAATTAATTAAAGCATTTAGAATCGCATGAATTGCCAATTAAGAAAATAAAATTATTTGCAGAATTTCGGAAGTTAATAAGTGTTTTTGATATGTCAAATATTTATTCAAAAAAATACGAACTGTTTCGTAGAAGAATAGATGGCTTTTTTAATTCCCAGAAGTATATCTTTTCACTTCTATGGCTTTGCACTTGAAATTAAAACAAATAGAGCAGTTTCACCTGATACTAAGGCTTAATTAACGAGTTTTTCCTCGAAAATCTAAAAATATGGAACTGGGAAGATCATCTGAACGCTAATTAGTAAGTGGGTCATATTTCTCAAAGTGTTATTGGAGATTGTTAATTAATTTCATCTATAAATCTTAGACGGAAGCAGATGGAAAAAGCTGCATTTTTACAGCAAAAAGACACCCCGAAAATTTATGATAAATATTTTAGAAATCAATATTTTACATATTGAGCAATGTATTGTAAAACATTATCACCCGTTTTGGCTAAAGCATTTAGAATCGCATGAATTGCCATCTAAAAAAATAAAACTCCTACTAAAATTTTGGAAGTTAATAAGCGCTTTTTATATGTCAAGTATTTATTCAAAAAATACGAACTGTTTCGTAAAAGAATAGATGGCATTTTTTTTTATTCCCAGAAATATATTTTTTCAATTCCATGTCTTTTCATTTGCAATTAAAACAAATAAAATTAAGTTTCACCAATTACTAAAGCTTACGTTTTTCTTTTCTTTTTTTTTTTTTTTTTTTTTTTTTTCGAAAAGCTAAGAAAGTGGAATTGGGAAGATCATCTGAACCCTCATTAGTAAGCGAGTTATATTTTTCAAAGATTATTGAAGTTGTCGTTAATTAATTTCATCTATAAATGTTAGCGCAGTACATAGAAAATGCTGCATTTTTAAGGCAATAAGATGTATCTTAAATTTATGATAAATATTTCAGAAATTATTATTTTACGTATTGAGATATGTATTGTAAAATATTATCGAAAGAGCTGTGGGAAAGAAAAGAGCTATCAGGACAAGCAGGCTTTCAACTTCAACTTTTACTTATATCGCCGGAACTATTATACATTCGTGTCGGATCATTTATAAATAAGCTTTGAGGCACATGATAATAAATAGTTCCTGACGTGTAATATTACTAAGGAGAAAGCGGAGACTAGGAGGAAGGAGGGGTGGCCGAGAAGCCAGACATCTCAGACTTAAACTCGATATTATACCGAACTATTGCTAGATGCAACCTTGTAGGTTCCTGAAATAAAGTCCGAAGGCACATGGCGTAATGCGCACCTGACGCGGAGAAAATCTCTGAAGAGAAATCGAAGGCTAGGGGAAAAGAAAAAGGAGAGTGACCAAAAGGTCCAAAAAACCAAACAGAGAATCAGTCAAGTGCCTCAAAGAGTCGGAAATGATAACTGTGAGCTATCCAAGGATCAAAAGTGCTTTGGATTAATATCACGCATTGAAGAAGGTGTTAATAGAATTTCCGATTTATGAATCAGAGAGTTGGGAATTGAATCCCTTAATTTTGGCTCTGTTCCCGAATTAATTTTAAATTATTCATGATCTATCTGTAGGATCTTGTTAGAAATTAACTTTGTTTCATCGATTTTTATCCAAAATTCTGTATACATTTTCAGCCCAAAAGCGATTAGTTTGGAAATGAGATTTTGCGTCGAATCGCTATAAATGTGTTATTTCGCTTTTTTTTTCAGTCTGTTGCCATTCTGCAAAATGTAAGATATTTATAGCTAAAATTGAATTTATCTGTTGTGGATTAACAAAATAAGCTATTCCAAAGCAATAGATGCAGTTCTTAAGAAAATTCGCTTCTTACTTTTGAATCGATGTGATTTAAATAGTAAAGATGTATTTAGTTCCTGATCTATATAATTAAAACATTTAGAATTTTCACAGAATCACGTTATATATATTTTAGCTCTTGAAATGAATAAAATAATTTTTGCTGATACTCTTTGTTACACTGCATAATCCTCTCGTTATTTTGTATTTATCCAGAGCTCACAGATTTTTCTACTTACATAATCTTCACGGTTTATATATAATCCTTGTAGAGACATTACGTATTTTCTGAAAGCAGGAGAGGAAAAATCAACAATGCTCTCGCCGAGATTCAAGCCACGGACCTCTCGAATACGCTCCGAGCGTGCTGACCGCTACACCACGAAGGCATGACAAGAAAGCGGGAGATATACCTTGCATACTCCACCTTTTAAAGGGTGACTGGGGATTAGGGGACCCGATCGCAAAATACTGCTGGTGGAGAATCATCATTCAACACCTTTTTTAGTTCGGGCGCCACTGTAGGGACATTAGGTATTTTTTGAAAGCAGGATATTAAAAATGAGCCGTGCCCTCGCCGGGACTCGAACCAAGGACCTCTCGAATACGCGATGAGCGTGCTGACCACTACACCACGAACGCATGCCAAGAAGGCGGGAGAAATACCTTAAAATCTCACTCGCGGTCACACAAGTATAATACATAAGCCTCTCTCCTAAATACATATCCTCACGGTGGTTTGAGACTTTGTATTTATCCAGGAAGTACAAACTTTTCTAAAACTCAAAATATTTCCTTTCGATTATCTCCGGATATTATTTCTATTTTCTTTTGGTATTTATTTTTCTCATTATCCATTTACTAATTTTAAACTGATATATCAAATGAAAGTTTGTGCGATAAATCAGCAACTTCCAAAGTGTGAATCGTGACTCAACTTTGTTATGTTGAGCGTAACAGAATCAGATAACAGCAACTGAAAGATGACGTTTGGTTTAGATATTGCTATAACAACTCTGGAAACAAGGCAAGGGAAAAGATTAACTGTTAAAGAGTCAGATATACATAGCGCATCAGACCGAGGAAATGAATATCTCGTAAGTCCCATTGCTGAGAACATGGTGGAAGGTTACCAGTCACCAAATGTATCATAAAGTCTTTTCATTCTACAAGTAATTTATACGTATTATCATCATCAATGCCACTCTGAGGCCGCTTAAAATCAAAGCCATGTGTAATGGCGGATTCGCTCTTGCAATAAATCCTCACTGCATGAAAAGATTATCAGTTAACAAACAAATTGTGGGAAGAGCTGGGAAAAAAAATTCCACAAACTGATAGTACTCGGGAACCAGCCTCGCGTACTAAGTAAGATTCAAGAAGTGTTATGCAAAATGCCCGAAGAACGTGGTTTTGGCACGTGCAGGCGACGATTTCATAGACTGGATCAGGTTCTCCAGGAATGACGAAAGATGGCGCTTTTGTCGTCATCGTAAAATTCCGCGGACTGCTCGAAGCTCGACTCGTTTTTCCTCAACGAATCTCTATCTTCCTTTTTCTTTCTTCCCTTTATTCTTTCTTTCTTGTTCTTGAGATAAATCAGCAGAAGACTTTGGAATCCGCACCTGTCAAGGGAAGGCAAATTACTTTTTCGTTTGCTGGAATGTTTCTCCTTTTTCTGTCTCTTCTTTCTTTTCTCCTCCTCCCCCCCCCCACGTTCACTTTCCACACCAAGCGTTTTCAATTATAATTTTATTTTTGTTCCGAGCAAAAATATTATTATCTTTTTAATTGGGAGGTGTATATCTTAAAAACGTGTTCATAAATTGGCTTTATTAATTATCCTCATATAAAATTATTAAAACAGCAATTTAGTAATATTCCCCCCCTCTCTCTTTTTTTTTAAGTGATGGAATTGCCTGTCTGAAAAAGTAGTGGAAATTATTTACATTCAATATGATAACAACGATAGATATAAACTCAATAATAAGCATACTTCTATCGCTTTAATGGCTCTGGTATTAAATAATTAATATGACTCCATTTATTGCTTATTGGCAATGATCTATCTGCCTTTTTTCACAACTGAACGATGCTTTTCAGTTCCTAAGTAAAAAGAACCTAATCTTTATAAATATACTGACAGCTTTAATCCGTTTTAATGACGCTTTCCTTCCCCTCGACAAATAGTTCTAATATGCTTTTCCATAATACCAATTATCTAATCCAGTCCTTTACGCTGGAACATCACTGTGAAGGCTCCGCCCTCTTCCTTGACGAATATGAGCCTACCTACGTAGAGGTACAGGCATCTTTATGCAGAGGCACCACTGTGGAAGTTTTTGTCGCAGCAAATCTAAGCGATCTGTACATAGATAAATGCTCGCTGTGTCATGAGGCGACGTAGTTATGTACATTTCTTTGAAAGTTTAATGATTGGATGGATAATCAAAAACATTTTGTGTGTTAGGATGTTGTAATCGTTTGTGGGTGCGAGAAGTTAAAAGAAATCAGGAAAATCATCTTCAGAGAAATACATGTCTATACTCGTCACAAAAATATCCCAACCGATAGGGTGTGGTAAACGTTATGTAGATCAGCCGTGATCATCCTCTTAACAACTGGCTGATGTTGACCATCTTAACAATTGGGTGATGTTCACCATCTTAACAACTAGGTGATGTTCAGAATTTGAAAAACTGTGTTGTACAGGTCGGTCATATTCACCATCTTAACAACTATGCTGTGCAACAACTGAGAGATTTTCAACACCTTAACAGCTGCGCTATGTAGGTCGGTCAAGTTCACCATCTTAACAACTGGGCGATGTTCACCAACTTAAAATCTATGCTATGGAGGTGGGCGATGTTCACCATCTTAACACTTTTTTTTTCACCACCTTGACAATTGTGCTATGTAGATTTTCACTACCTTGACAATTGTGCTATGTAGCTTCGCTATGTTCATCAGCTGGGTGATGTTCACCCCCTTAATAACTATGCTATGTATAGTTGGCCATATTCAGCATCTTAACAACTGGCAGATGTTCACCATCTTAAAAACTGGGTGATGTTACACAGCTTAACAACTATACTATGTAATTTGACCATGTTCACCACCTTAACAACTGGGTGATGTTCAACACCTTAACAACTATGCTATGTAGTTTGGCGATGTTCACCACCTTAACAACTGTGCTATCTAGTTTGGCGATGTTCACCATCTTAACAACTGGGTGATGTTCAACATCTTAACAACTGGGTGATGTGCAACGCCTCAACAACTGTACTATATATAGGTCAGTATTCAGCATCTTAACAACTGGCTGATGTGCACCACCTTAACAACTATGCTATGTAGTTTGGCGATGTTCACCACCTTAACAACTGTGCTATCTAGTTTGGCGATGTTCACCATCTTAACAACTGGGTGATGTGCAACACCTCAACAACTGTACTATATATAGGTCGTCCATATTCAGCATCTTAACAACTGCCTGATGTTCTTCATCTTAACAATTGTGTTATACAGAATGGTCATGTTCTTCATCCTAACAACTGGCTGATGTTCACAGTCTTAAAAACTATGTTGTGTAGATACGTCATCTTAACTGTACTGTGAAAGTCGTCGATGTTCACCATCTTAACAACTGAGTGATGCTCACCACTTTAACAACTGTGATATGTAGGTTGGCATATTCACCATCTTAACAACTGTGTTAAATAGGTCGGTCATGTTCACCATCTTAACAACTGTGTTATGTAGGTTGGCCCAGTTCATCATCGTAACAGCTGGATATCAAGCTAATGGTGCCCAGTAATATCCCCTTACACCGAAGCATTGTTACTAAGACAGTCTGCTTTGGCATAGAATGGCTGACCAATGTGAAGAATCAGCACCTTTGTAAAGTCATCCCAAAGATATTAATGCCTGACAGCACATGCGTGCAGCTTAGCAAAGACATAGTGGTCTATTAGTAGTCTGGAAATTTTGCTTTGGGCTTAAATAACTTGCACAATCTACACACGTGAATGTTTTCTTTACTTCACTCTGTGTAGTGTAAGTAAACGAGCTTCTCTTGAAAATGTTTCATCACCGTGTCTATCCATAAGCAAATAGTATTCGACTAGTTTGTTTTAATTAACTAATATGATGATTGCCCTGTAAAGAAAAAGAAGTATTTTTGACTAAAGAATCTATATAACACCATACAACGATCATTTACCTTGACAGAAATCAAAATTTATACCTCGAATCTTAACAGATTTCGTTAAAGTTTTAGAAATGAATTAAAATCTTGAGTAAAATAATCATCTTAAATTATAAAAGTGTATAAAGTCGGACAATATTCCTGAATGACCATAATTTTTATTAAGTGCTTTCATACTAATTCATTGATGAAATCTGACTTTCTGGAAAAAATGGGAAATACTCTTGCTTTCCTCTTTTGGAATAAAATTAAAGGAAAAAAAGCGCTACAGTTTTTAAATGGTTTGTTTTCCACTGGCTAGTATGATAACACGCTGATTAATTATTTCAAGCTAGTTCAGACTGACCTGTCCCTTAAAGCGAAACGAATAGTGATGTATAATAAATAAATTACTTCTGCACGGCATAAATGCAATTTTTGTGCTGTATAAGTAACACCTGTATTATATTTTAAAATTTGGCGACATTAACTTTATTGATCTAATTCATTTATTTTAAAAAAGCTCTACCCATTTTTAAAAATTATCTGATTTTTAAAAAAATGATGATCTGATTTTTTAATGATAATAATTTGATGAATTCAAAAAACATTAGATTCAGATTATTTTTTAATAACAATAATCTGATTTTGTGTGGTAATTATAACTATAACAACTTTTTTTCTGAAATAACATTTTTTGTTTTTTCAAGATACAGTTCTTCTTTAAAGAAAACAATACCGCATCAGTTTGTTTTTCCAAGTTTGCGCTTTTCTTAAAATAAGCGGCATTCTAAAATTAAATTTTCCCATAGTTTTAAAATCTCCACTGCCATGCTTGTTTGCATTTGTATAAGTTTTTTTCTTCCTTTTTCCTTTTTTGTCCAGAGGGGCGTCAGACCCAAATAGCCATTAGTCGCAAAACAGCATTTTGCGTCATTTCACTTTCTGCGTTAGTTCACTTTTCAAACTGTTGCCACCAAATATTATCGCCATGTATTATATTTAAAGAAACTAAATAATGAATAATTTGCATGGAGTGCATGAATGTTTCTCACATTGTGAAAAAACAACGGTCTCAGGAGCACCAGATTTTGAATAACGTAGTCCTCTAACCGAACATGAGCACTTGGAAGCCCGAAGTTTTGAATTATGAAGTTGTTATATTATCCATTTCAAATTTTGTAAATCTTTAACTAATTTTTGATTTACAAATTCAACGATTTCAAAGCGAGCAATGGGAATATCGTAAGAAAAAAAAAACATTTTTATCTTTAGCGTGCGAGATTGTGTATCGGAAATTCTAAGGATATGCTCTTTTTAAATTATTTAGTGATACTGCTGTTGAATCGAATTTTATGGTTTAAGTGCGAAGAACATGACATTTAATAAATAAAGATAACGCAGAAAACGTTACGAAAACATCCCTTGGGCGTAATATTAAATCTGAAAGCTTTCTGATTCTTTTAATAAAATATTTTTTATTAACTTAACTATAGATTTGAATTAACAGGTTACGTGCTCAAAATAAATGGCTTTAAACGGGGGACGATAAAATATACATTTATTTGCTGTATTGAAATTATTTTTCAAATACAGATATATGAAAGTGTATTTTTTTAATGTTAAGTTGGCAATGCTGAAAAGCCTTTTATCTTCGAAAAACTCACTTCGAAAATCTGATATTGAAAATAATGGTATGAACGAAAAGATAAATCTTGTTACGTGCTAGAATACGCAAAAACTTTCAACGGCAATCCTTGTCGCGGCACGTTACGTTGTCTGCTGGCACGATACATTGATTTGCTGGGGTTTCGTAAGCAAGTCGTACAAATGTTTTCCACCATTTCATTGTTGATGGATGGCAGTTCTGTGCCTTTTCGCTTGCATAAGCAACACGTATCCTCAGACAGTTTCATCTACTTTGTGCTGTTGTAGATACTTCTTGGCTAAATTGGTCTGGAAATGTTTCTGAACAACTGTTATCACTGAGTTTTTTGCGTTTTTTGCACAATAAATATTTCTTTCCTTGACGCTGCCATTTTGAATATCGGAATCGCCAAACGAAAACAGAAAAATTCCATCTCCTTATTATATTTATATGTGTAAAATAAGCTCAACACAGCAAACGCAAGAATTTCTTGTAATTAGACAAAGCAGCAACCTTAGGTTGGCATAGATTTTAATACAAACTCTATCGATTTCGACAGGAGTCAAGACTAATTCCCTCTTCATCAGGAGCAAAACAATTCTGAATTCTTTTACTCCTGAAGAAGATGGACATGTGCCTCATCACCCAGAGAATCGGTAGCGTTTTGATAACAGTCTGCCCCAAACATGGGGTTGCAGTTTTATCTAATTTTAAACTTAATATTAGCGCGTTTCTCTTCTTTCTTAGAATTCGAGTATCTTTTCTTTATTGTAGCATTCATTTTTAATTATCCTGTACTCTGCTTACTAAGTTCAAAAATTCTTTAACGTCTGAAAAAATAGGAAATAGATAATAAAACAAATTCAAAATTCAAAATTAGGGTTTGCAGATGCCCGTATTCAGTGGAGAATTACGTTATTCAAAATTGGATGGCTCTAGGTACCGCTATTTATCACAATTACAGAAACATACATACGTTTATGGAAATTCTTCATTATTTAATTTCTTAAAATATAGTACACGGCAGTAATATTTCGTGGCAACAGTTTGAAAAGTGAATCGACGCAAAATGTCAAACCGAAGTTAATAGTCCTTCTGGGCTAACGCACTTTGGCCTAATAAATGATATTTGGCTTGTTGCCTGTAGTCATAATTTCCATCACAACTCGAGAAATGATGCCGGAATGTTGTTAGTTTTCTAGATAGTGTGCGGAACTAATACCTACTCACTGAGTGTAAATATTAGGTGCCCCCCTTCACATCTACATAACACAACCAAAAGCATTACTTGACCGAGAAACGGCTCGTATGACGATGGGTGTCTGGAATTACAGACAAGTTGGCAACATATGATTTTTGAAGGTGTTTTGAGGAAACTAAGGCCTATAATTCGGGAAAAATCATTTTAGTATTTTATGTTGCTTGGATCTCGCTATAAAAGCCTAACAGCAAGGAAAAGCCTGGAAGAAACTATGGCCAGATTGTGTTCTAGGCATAGACTTTGAGCCCTTTGACATTTAGATCATTTTTTTTGTCTCTAAACAAAACCGTGGGCTAGAAATTTACAGGGATAAGTTATTAGAAAATGAGCTTAAAAAGAAGGAATTATAATAACTTCATAAGGAAAAACAAAAGACAATTGGGGAAGAAATGACTTTGAAAGAAGAGGAAGAAAGAAAAATGATACTTTTTCTATGATTTGAGAAATTTATGCAGAATAGTATAAGATGGCCAAGTTCTTGAGTACTTAATTACCTTGATATCCGCGTTTCCAGTGATAATGCTATGTCCCAGTTTAGAAACATTTTAACGGAGACAACAAAAATTCACATTGGACAATTTTGAGTGAAACAGAACCTCAGTGAGTTTCAACCAGAATCAAGTGAAGCTTAAAGACAAAAAAAAAAAAAAGGTTCACTGATGTTTTATGGAAGGAAATTTTGCATCCAAACAGCAACACCATCTTCATTTTCAACTTATGACTCTTCTTCTTGCACTTCTTTGCACAGGTGCACTAAAATTAAATTAAATTAAATTTCATCTGTTTTATCTGTTAAATATAATATACAGGGTGTATCAGTACAGCGGTCACAAACTTTCAGAAGGAATAGAGTACACCTAGACGATGGGAAATGACATAATACATGGTTGGAAACGCTTTCCTGGCGCACGAACGACGACACAAAATCAAGAAAGAAAAGACACGAACAGGGGTGATAAAACATGTTTATTTGTTCGGAGTGCAACAAAAACAAATAAAAAATAACTTAAAAAGGCAATGATGATCATCAAAGAAGGTGTTCAAAATTACGACCATGATGCAGGAACCATCCGTCATGCATCTTCCATTCGTGATGCAGATCTTCCATGCGATACAGAAGTGGAGCCTGCATCACGATCGAGTTCCGTAATTTTGAACACCTTCTTTAATGGCGATTGTTGTTTATTTTTGTTCTTATTTGTACGTTTCTGCTGTGCTAAGCATAATAAAACATGTTTTGTCTCACTGTTTGTGTCCTTTCTTTTTTGCGTTTTGTGTCGTTACTACAGCGCCAGGAAAGCGTTTTGTGATTTCCCTCGTCTAGGTGTACTCTGTCTCTCCTGGAAGTTGTCATGGCTGCACTGATGCCCCCTGTATATATATATATATATACAATGATTTTCATCATCGGCTTTGGTTTATGAACTTATGCACAAAATAACTGTTGCAAAGTTTAAATCAGCGGTCATCTGCGTTCCGGGAACGAATTAATCTATTTTACTTATTAATAACTATTTATAATTAAAGCTATGTAAAATTTTATTATTGTTATAGAATTGCAAATTAATATCATTATTATTAGTCCAAAGGGATTTAGTCCCGAAGGACTATTACTTTCGTTTTGCGATTTTGCGTCGATTCACTCTGAATGCCCGATTCACTTTTCAAATTGTTGCCACTAAATGTTATCGCTCTGCATTAAAGTTTAAAAAATGAAAAATCTGCATAAATGTATGCATGTTATTATTTTTTTTTTTTTTTGACGTAGCTTTCTCTTCAAAAATCGTCTGCGTGCGTTGCACGGGAAAATAAAAAGGAATTTTAATTACAGTTCTAAATAAATAGCCAAATAAATGTGAAATTCGTAACAATATTCTCTAAAACTTTAACGAATTTTTCATTAACAAACTCAAAGATTTCAAAGCCAGCAATACCAACGTTGTACAGAAAAACATTTTTATCTCCAGCGCGTGAGAGCGTGTACCGAAATTTCTAAAGATATGCTCAATTTAAAATTATTTTGCGATATTGCTGTTGAACTGAATTTTATGGTTTAAGTGCGAAGAACATGGTATTTAACAAATAAAGGTAACACACAAAATGTTAAATAAACGTCCCTTTGGACGTAATTTAAAATCTGAAACATTTCAGATTTTTTTTTTTTCATAGAGTATTATTATTATAATAAAGTAGTAAAGTTATTCTACGTCAACTGATGAGAAAAAAAAATTTTTTTCCTCAAACGTAAATTTTCTAATAATAATTTATTTTACCAAATAAGATTTTTTAAACGTGTTATTAAGTACACATATAATATACGATAAAATAAAATTATAGGTGACTTGAAAAGAATGAAGGTCGACTGAAACATGTAGGTTACTTTAAACTTAAGAATTTTGATCTTTATTAAGCATTTAATACTTTAAAAGGCCACTAAAGAGAACTTCTTAAATACGTTTGTTGCTTGAGCGTGAATTTTTATTTCTTAAATTAGATTTTTTTCAAATGTGCTTACTTACACATAAAGTGCATGGTTTGGTTTATGTGATTATGTATATATATATAATTTTAGAAAGTAGTACTAGAACAAGAGATGCCTATTTGGTCAAGAATTTTGCACATAGAGTTGCAAAATTTTATTTAAAGATTAGAAAAAGGAGTAAAATTCTAAAAGCAATCGCCTAAAAGTAAATTTGATACTTTAGTTCCATAGTGAAAAAAAATCTTTGAACAAATAATCAATTACGAAAATAGTAAAAGTAATCGCAAAAAAAAAACTAAATGTTCGTATTGAGAAAAAAACTCAACATTAAAAAGCACAAGCTAAATTACATATTTAAAGCACAAGCTAAAAAAGAAGGGCAGTAAATGGCAATTTAGCTTAACTCGACGTTCATCACAGACTTATCAAGGGAAAAGCTCGAAGTTTGCCTATTATATATATGTGTGTATATATAATAGGCAAACTTCGAGGAGAAGCCTCAAGGCCCTCATGCTTCCAAAGTTATCTGCCTAAGGAGGGGGATGCCTTCGTGGAAGACTTTCGAAGGGAAACGGACTCGCATGCTAGTGGGCCACATAAAGTAGAACAAAAAGATAAAAAAAGTTGCACATGAATTAAAAAGTCTCAATGTAATATTATATTTCTTGTGGCTTGTAAATTTAAAATAATTCATATTCTCATCTGTTTGAGAAACAGGGTATGATTTCATAAATATAAAAATAATTTTCTGTAAGTGAAACATAAAGAATAAAAATGTAAAAAAAAAAGAAAAGAAAATCTGAAAGCTTTCAGATTTTATATTACGCCTCAAGAAAGCTTTTTTTTTTAACTTTTTGTGTGTTACCTTTATTTATTAAAAATCATATTCTTCTCATTTAAAACACATAAAAAGCAATTTAACCACAATGTCACAAAATACTTAAAAACAACCAAAGTGCGTATCTTTAGAGCTTCTGATGCACAGTCTCGCGCGCTGGAGATAAAAATGCTTTTTCCCTTACAGTGTTGCCATTGTTAGCTTTGAAATTTTTGAGTTTTTAATAAAAAATTCTTTAAAGTTTTACGAAATATGAAATAGACAATAAAAAAATCGAAAATTCCAAATTCGGGTTTCTAGGTATCCATATTCGGTTGGAGAACTACATTATTTAAAACTGGATGGCTCTAGGTAGAGTTGTTTTTTCACAATGCGAGAAACATTCATGCATTCAGGTAAATTCTTCCTTATTTAGTTTCTTTAAATATAATACATGGCGATAATATTTGGTGGAAACAATTTAAAAAGTGAATCAACGCACAAGGTGAATAAACGCAAAATGCCAAAACGAAATTAATAGCCCTTCTGGGGCTAACACCCTTTGAGCTAATAATTTGATTATTTAATTATTTAAAACATCAACAGGATTCAATCTACTCCATACATTTATTTCTAAATTCCTGTTATTTTTACCAGTATTTTCAAGATCTAAGGAACGTGCTCTTGCAAATGGACTGGTAGAATGGAAGAATGTTTGAAATGGAATTTTTCACATTTTCGGGATTTAAATACCTGCCAAAAAAAAGGAAGCTGACAATTTTTCGTGTTTACAGAATTTAATTATACCCTATGAACTTGATTAAACTTGAAAGACGAAGGCCTAATTTCTTTTTAAATAAATTTAATTTTTATTATTTTCAGAGGATCAATAAAAGAAATGAGTCGATTTTACTTTATCAGGAAACTTGTGGAAGATTTAATCGCTTTTAATGAGATTCTTTCCCCCTCAATCTAATCTGTTAAGATGCATTGCTGGAATTTTAATCTTACCTTCCTTAATACAACACTCTTCCAAAGTGCAGTTTTTATTCAATTAACAGAATATTTTAAAAAAAACAAGTAGAAAAGTAAAGCAGATAAATAAATTTCTCTGCAAAGGGCCATAAATTTTCTGAGAAGACTTTCAGATAAATACTAGCTATGAATATGTTTTCAGGCTACTGCCATTTTTAAGGATAGATTGTTTAAATTATTTCTAAATTCCTATTTGTTTAAATTATACTGCATTTTCCCTTGAAGAATATTGCAATTATAAAATTTCGCCGCTTTGATAGGCAGCTGTGCACTTTACTGATTTCGATGTTCTTCGTGCGCTCAGATTCCAAACTAATTTTTTACTTAATATATTATCATGGAGAGCTCTTAAAGCTCAAAACTCAAAAGTTTCAGCAAAATAAGTAAATGAAAGTAATAAATTCAAAAAATTTGTTTCAGATTTTAACGGTTGCCCGAAAGAATTTGTTACGAATTTTTATGCTCTTGCTGAACTCGTAGTCTATCAGTCTGTTGTTAAACTCATTCCCACTAACCTTCCTTTTTTTGTCTTTTTAGCTTTTCTATAAAGCATAATTTTCTTTTGATTTATGATATATACAATTACCAAAAACTGACAAAAATTTTGAAAGCAGCACAGTAGTATACATTTAGAATCCCCGATAGGGGTGTAAAGTGTTGGCATACATTTTCTATTCTTTTTTCAGTCTTTTCTCAATTCATGATATCAATGTTCAGCTTTTTAGTAAGATAGCTTGCAACACTTTCTTTTCTTTTTGTTATTAACTTTTGTGCGTTCACTTTATTCGTTAAATATGACGTTCTTCGCAATTAATCCACGTAAAATTCATATCAGCGGTAAAATTATAAACTACTTAAAATAGTATATCTTTGGAATTTCAGATAGACTGTCTTGAGCAGTGGAGATGAAAATGTTTTAAAATAAGTAATGTAATAAAAAATTCGTTAATGGTTTCCAAAATATGAAATATAAAATTTGAAATTCAAAGTAAAATTTTACAAAATATGAAATAGCTTATTAAATAAATACTAAATTCAAAATTCGGGTTTCGAATTAGGTTTCAGTGGAGGACTACGTTATTCAAGATTTGATGGCTCTAGGTTACCGTCGTTTTTTCACAGTGTAAGAAACATATATACATTCATGCAGAATCCTCGTTATTTAATTGCTTTAAAAGTACTATAGGCCAATAATATTTAGCTTCAACAATTTAAAACAGGGATTCAGATATTTAAAGTGATACGCCGCCAAATCCCGAGACAAATGACCCAATAAAGTTAACGCCCTTTGGGGATAATAAAAATAATAAATTGATGAATAAAAAAAATAAGACAAAGAATAGGCGAGGAAGGCTTAATAGAAAAGCAAGGCAATTAATTTGACAAAATATTCCTTTTATTTGATAGCAGAGTATTAAAAACGAAATAATCTCTTTTGTTTAATAAAATGGAAACTAGGTTTCAAGTAATTCTGTTAGAGGAATTGGACTGGGTTAAAAATAAAAGCTGCATAATACGCAGCTTAAAGATAAAGGTCAAACTGCATTAATAACTTTTATCGTTAAGCTGCACAAATACCTGCATTAATAACTTTTATCATTAGTAACTTTTACCTTTAAGCTGCATAAATAACTGCATTAATAACTTTTGTCATTAGTAACTGCATTAATATGCATTAACAACTTTTATCTTTAAGCTGCATAAATAACTGCATTAATAACTTTTATCATTAATAACTTTTATCACTAATAACTGCAAAAATATGCATTAATAACTTTTATCTTTAAGCTGCATAAATAACTGCATTAATCACTGCAATAATAACTTTTATGATTAATGACTGCATTAATATGCATTAATAACTTTTATCATTAAGCTGCATAATATGCAGCTTAAAAATAAAGATTAAATTAAATTGCATGAAAGATAAAATTTGCATATTATGCAGCCTTTATCTTTCATGCAATTGGGATGTAATTTGTTTATGAAGTTCTTTATATTGTAAAGATGTATGAACTATCTTTCCTCCTAAAAAAGTTACACTAAAGTGCCAAATTTAGAAAAAAGGAATAGTTATAAGCAACCATAATTCTAGGAAGTTTCTCCTAGAATAGTTCCTAGTAGCAGAAAAACTACAATTTCGCTCAAATACGTGCTTCCTCGCGCATTGTTTCTCCGAACAATTGTTATTTATTTCTACTACCAGGTAGAGTAAAGTTCAGGGCTTTTCATCAGGGCCCGTTAATGGCTGGAAGTGCCAGTAGCTTGAAAGAAAAAGAAATCTCTGTTAATTACCAGGCTGTCTTATTTTATGTCACACTATCCATTGTATTAGACTGCTATAATTTCTACATCTGCAAATGCATTGTCTTCACTAAGTTGACTTGCAATAAATTTCAGATATCACTTGCCAGAAACAGGGTCTGAATATAAACTACTAGACGGTCTTTTTTTTACTTATAGTTATAGATTCTAATATCTACAGAAGAAAAATATTTCTGCGTATTGGCAATTAACGAAACATCTTGAAAGATTTCATGAAGAAGCGTAATATGTTTCTATGTAAATATCAGAAACTAAGTTGGTATGGTTTTATGTTAATAAAGCAGTTATTATGATTTTGATCTTTAATTTCTTCCTTCATATTCCTCACCAGACTGCTAATTAGTTTTGAATATATTTACGCTGAGGATTTTAAATCTTAAAAGGAGAGAGAGGGTGCTAGAAATCGTGTCTGCTGTTAGCAGTTTTTCGCGAGCTCTGTTTAAAAGTGATATTCCGGTTTTGACATTCTCAGCAGATTATGCTTTAAACTTACGCGCTGATAAAATAACTGAGCCCGTTTATTATTCTGTTGCATGTTTCGTCTTATATTACGTTATACTCTGTTTGAATTATCTGTTATTTCTTAACTTAATTTAGGCAGAACTGGAGGTTTTCTGTCTATAGCAGAAGTTATGCCATTGTGTTAAATTTTCGACTAAAATAAGAAAGGTTATTTTAAACCTTCTTTAGTATTTGTGAGTTGTGTAGACATAGCTATAATTCACATCTTATCTAGCAGGGTTTGCAGGATTTAAATTTAGTTCCTATATACAATAGCAGACTTATAAGTTTTCGTATCCTCCTGCGTCATGTGCTTCAAAATCAAGAAAGCTTTTACGATGATTTTATAGCAATAATGTACAAATTATTATTACTTGTATGATTCTACAATAATCTCGTCACTGTACGTGATTTTTGAAACTATTTGTTGAGGTAAGCATTTTAAAGAATGGTCTGATTTGGTTTGGTTTGTTTGATTATGGCAAAGCACTCGAGAACTATCTGCTAAGGGGAAGAATGCCTTTGTGGAGAACTTTCTAAAGGAAACTGACTCGTATACGCATTGCACATGGGGGAAAAGCAACGAAAACGCCCATGCAGCCAGCCCGTTCACCGGGGTTTGAACTGCGGACTGAGTTACCAGTGTTCAATGACTTCACCGATCGGCCTCTGGTGAGCCCCTTTTAAGGAAATGAGATTTAGGGACAGTTCACGAGAAGAAAAGGCTCCCAGACCAGGCTAGCTCGCGACAGCCTTAACGTGGTTAGATACGCTCCAATCTCCAATGGCTATCCAAGAGAGCACCCTTCCCTTTGGTCAAGCAAGGGGTCTTCAAATATCTCAAAGTCTGGGTTAATAAAAATCAACGCTTATAAAACAAATCATCGTACGCACAAAGTAAGACACCATCCGACCCCCAACAGTTGACCAAGGGGAATTCATCCCCCTCGGACAATCTGCGACATCTGACGATGCAACGTCCTCACAACCAAGGGGCGGATAAAACAGTACCAGTACGGTCTTTGCCAAGCCTGAACCTACCAACGAATAAACGATGGCTGTAGTCCTGTGAAGACTGTTTATTTATCCCAGAAGTCGAAGCTGTCTGAACATTGGTCTAGCTAGTTTACTGGACAAAAACCTCGGGTCTCCTCTCATAAAATGGTCGGTTCCGGAAATTCCAATCCATTCGAACCCCAGGGATGGTATCCGACATAATTAGACCTGGTTACCGGCGGAAGCCAAAAAGACGCTTATGTCGGACAGGGACAGGAGAGGCTATGTGGTGCGCTACACTGTCCTGGTAGCTGCACCCACTCTCAGAAGTTACATAACACCAGAGGAAGGGGTTCCCAGACCTGGCGAGCACAAGGAAAGCCTTGCAAAGTTAATCACCCCAACCTCCAGAGGCCATCCGAGAGGGCACCACCCTATCGGCCAACCGAGGGGGATTTCACATGTCAGACACAGTCCGTCCCCAAGTGTTGACCGAGGTGCTCCCCCCCCTCTCGGGCAACCTTCGATATCTGAAGATGTAACGTCTCCACATCCAAGAGATAGACAAGACAGTCAGGGTCTCTTCCCATAAAATGGTCTGTTCCGGATATCCAATCCTTCTCAGCCTCGCGGGAGTACAACTCCCCCCCTCCCCGCGCTATGAGACTTTGAGAAAGAAACATTGGAAAAACGTACTGAAGAAAAACTGAGGAACATATAAGGATGTTATATAGTAGCGTATATCTGTCTTGCAAACATCGCTAGTTCATTAACAATATATTTAACCAATATAAATAGAGGAATTCATTACAGTTTCAAAATAGAAATTAAGTTAATGGACTAAAGAGCATAAATTAAAGACCGAATTTTCTTAAAATATTCATTGAGATAAATTAACCTCGAATGTATTCACGAAACTCAAGGTCAGTCTTTCGTATTGTTGCCTCTGCTTCGGTGAAGCTTGTTCTTATTTAGCTTTTTTAGAAAAAGCAAACGAAAATAGAGAAAAATAGAGAGGAGAGCAAAACTAAAAAGTACAACTTATTAGCA
Organism: Stegodyphus mimosarum; assembly: GCA_000611955.2. NCBI lineage: Eukaryota > Metazoa > Arthropoda > Arachnida > Araneae > Eresidae > Stegodyphus > Stegodyphus mimosarum. The sequence continues at coordinate 141,384 of KK112072.1, read as the reverse complement.
AAATAAACAAAAATCCGTTATAAATGCTTTTATTTTAATACTATATATGGCATTTTTTGTACTAGAACTTTTAGTATACATCAGCTAGAAATGTTCGACAGAGCTTTCCATGTTTAACTGCCGTAACGATTTTGCATTGGATATGACATATGTTTGATATGAATTGGTTTGTTGTTGTTTCAAATCCCCTTGGGGCAGGAAAGCCTACACAAAGTCCAAGAGACCTTGCCGCACAAGCAAATCGCTGACGTCGTCCTGCTCAGCCGACAGCTGTCTCAGGCAGACGCCTGTACAATCCAGTAAGTGCGCGGGAGAGGCAGGGGGACAGGCACACGAGGGGATGTCTTTTCTCCTTCTTTGAATTTTATGCATTGAAGATGCCCACTTCTGAATCTGGCCATGGCCGTTTGGATAGGCCTAGATCTTTTACTCAGAAGTGACAGGCCTGGTTGTTCAGCGAAATACCATTGGTAAACAGGAGAAATTTTCGATGCCACGTTAGTTGAAGCGTAACTCTATCAAACAAAATTTTGGTCTAAAACGCATGCTGAGTTTTACGACAGATTGTGATTTTATCTTTTATTTGTATTGTGTTACCTAGATTACTTTAGAAATTTGTTTATTTTTCCTTGTAATTCTATAGATCCGGCCTTTAAAACTCAGAAAATGTTGATGACAGGAATAAAACAAAAGTCTCTGGATAGTAAATATGCAAGTAAAACGTGTTCAATATGTAATCGGAAATTACGTGTAATGTTGTATTTGTTATTCTCTTTCTACCATTTCAAAACATCTGTCATTAATGCCACCATGCTTAGTACGAATGAAAACTAGATTTTTGGCACGGAAAGACCGTTCCATGGATTCTTTCTTAAAGCTTCTGATATTGTTATCAAACAACGAAATTTTTGTTTGGGTATGACGTAATTGCTATATACCTTAACTAATCTGTGAGAAAGTGACCAGTGTGTCTGTATGTGAATCAACTGCATTACTGTACTTTCGAATCCGCCTTCTTGCGTGGTTGACATTCTGGCAACAGATTTGCTGTCACATTAAAGGATAGGACTCCACAGTCAGATTTAAATCTAACTGCAGTGTTAGATTCAAAGCGGGTAGCCGCTCGGCGAGCTAGGAAAACCATTACTAGAAGGTAATGGTCATAAAGGCGTCCCATTCCATAAAGGTGTGCCGTCATCTTAATGCAAATCGGCCGCTGGTTTACATATATATAAACCTTGCGAAAGAATGATCAGTAATGAGTGCTATGTAAATAAATAGAATTAATAAACGAAGATATATTCAAAATTTTTGAAAGTTAATACTCTAATTATAAAACTCTTTGCTAACTTTCAAAAATTGATTTAATTTGTTTTGTAACGTGCTTATCTTGTAGCAATATAAAATGGAAAAATAGCGATCATATGGCTAGATAATATAAAAATAGAATCTTGTTTGTTGGGTATCATTTGTCAAACATATGAACACACTGCGTTAGGAAATTTTTTATGATAATTACTAGAACAGAATGTGCTTCTTCCCATTCTTAGGCAATGCACTCCAAATGAACACCATATTTTCCAGAGAATAATGACATACCTCAAATTCCCGGTTTCTACACAAAGTGACTGCTACTTTGCTCCCAACTTTTACCCATAATGCCACTCTTTCTTCTCCGTCACCCACAACCCGACACTGAAATTTCAAAAAGTAAACATGACTGCTCAAAGACCTACTGAAAAGCAGAGCTCACGGCATGCAAAACAGCACAAAGCAGCGCGTGTCCTAGCTCATAAGTCGAGACTCATAATAGATCTGGATATGACTGCAGTGAGTGACTGCAAATTGAGTCTGCTCCACATGGTTCTAATTTAAGATGGAGAAACGGTTCTCTGCAGTTTCCAGGTGGGTGAATTTCTCCCTCTAAGCACGCAAAATGAGGAAAAATTAAGAAGGCAGGGAGGGTGATGTTCATGGCCCCACAAGTAGCGTATATAGTAGTTTACGGCAACAAAGACAGCCATTGTTCTGATGAAAACAACGCAATATAGTTTTTGCGCGAGGAACTCTTTTTCTACGCGTCTCCGTCAACATTGCTACGCGAGCGAGCTCGCCCACGATGCGCTTAGTCATCACCTGAGAAATCTTATCGTGGCGGAATGAGAAGATTAATGGCCAATTAGTGACGGTTTTACCTTTTCACCAACAACAAATGCAGACCAAGATGCAATGGGATTTTATTACGTTGTTTAAGACATTTAGCGAGAAGCGTGTAGTTTAATTGATGATTCGGGTGCCTTTAATTATACACCAAGCAATATCCAGAGATGTGGAAATAGTGCAAAGTTGCGGTAACTTCATTATATATGTGAGGATATCTCATCTTCTGTTCTATTTTGAGAGTCAGTTTCTATCAGCTCCAAAGAATATCGTATTTCTTCTAAATTATTAATATATCTCAAAAATACAACTTCTTATTACCACTCAGTGTTCCTTAAATTTAAAAATCTAAAAAGAAAACCGCTTCCTTTGCTCAAGTTTTAGCAACAGAAGAGTTGCTTTCAGTCGTTTCTCAGTTTTGACATTTTCATTCGTAACGGACTTTTAGCTGTCATATAGAAAATTAATTGTCTGTTACTTTTTTTTCTAATTATAAACAGTTAAATGTTCTATTTTAACACCCGTCAGGTAATTAGTCATTAAGTTAAATCCTTCTTTTGTTTAACAAACTGAAAAGGAATGCATAGTAACAATATTCATAATGAAAGTTTTCATATATATAATCAGGTAAATGTTAAAACAAGACGATAATTAATAACTAATCAAAAGCCTTTACCTTGGATGCATAAATTTTTCATTTAGTTATTAGTTCAAAGGGGCAATTAATTTCGTTATGGCATATTTCGTTGATTCACTATAAATGGTAAATCACTTTTTAAATTGTTACCACGAAATGTTAGAGCCCTGTATTATATTTAAAGAAATTAAATAATGAAGAATCTGCATAAATGTGTGAATGTTTCTTGCATTGTGATAAACCTAGGGTACCTAGAGCCATCAAATTATGAATAACGAAAGCTCCACACGAATATGAGCATCTGGAAGTCCAAATTTGTAATTTGTTTTATTATCTATTTCATATTTTGGAAAGCATTTGTGGGGTTTTCATTAAGAAACTCAACGATTTCAAACCGAGCAATGGCAACACTGTCCTGAAAAAAAAAAAATATAAAAAAAAATTACATTTTTGTCTCCAGTGCGGGAGACTGTGTATCGGAAATTCTAAAGGTATGGTGCTTTAAATATTTTGTGATATTGCTGTTGAATTGAATTTTATGGTTCAAGTGAGAAGAACATGATATTTAATTAATAAAGGTAACACACAAAACGTTAAAAAAATGCCCGTCTCGGCGTAATATAAAATCTGAAAGCTTTCAGGTTTTATTTTAAGTCCAGAAGTGCTATTAATTTCGTTTTGGCATTTTGCATCTATTCACTTTCCGCGTTGATTCATTTTTCAAACTGTTGCCATCAAATATTAGAGCCCTGCATTATATTTAAAGAAATTAAATAATGAAGAATCTGCATAAATGTATGCACGCTTCTCGCATTGTGATAAAACAACGGTACCTAGAGCCATCAGATTTTGAATAACGTAATCCTCCACCGAATATGGGCATCTGGAAACCCTAATTTGGAATTTATTTTATTATTTATTTGAAATTTTGTCGGACGTTAAAGAATTTTTGATTAACAAACTCAACGATTTCAAACTGAGGAATGGCAACACTGTACGAAAAAAAAACATTTTTATTTCCAGCGCGCGAGACTGTGCATCGGGAATTCTAAAGATGTGCTCATTTTATTTTGCGATATTGCTGTTGAATTGAATTTTATGGTTTAGCGGGAAGAACACGATATTTAATAAATAAAGGTAGCACAGAAAACTTTAAAAAAAAAAAAACGCCTCTTTGGATGTGATGTAAAATCTGAAAGCTTTCAGATTTTTATTTTTTTAAAATTTAGTTTGCATTAAAGAGTAAAATTTAACCTCCATTTTGCTGCTGGAACCGTCAAAATGTATGTTTTTGTTGAAATATGATAGCAGAAATTTTTCGCGATTACTTCCTCGTGCTATACTTCACACGAGGAAGTATAAACGAAACGGTGGAATTTTCTCATTTATTTTGAACTTTCCATAAAAAGTAAATGAGAAAATTCTTATGATATTTGTACTTTATGGCAGAGTTGGCCTAATGGCAGTCTGCACCTCACGTTTGAGCTGTCAAAATACAGTTATTTCTGGCCCATATTACATTTTACGCCAGAGTGATGCCGATTATTCTGTTATTTTCGCATCGGCAAGGTACTATAGTCTAAAACTGTTTCAAGTAAATTTATTCAGAATCTTTACCGCTGACTTCTGTGAACTCTGTAACAGTATTATACGGATCTTTCCTGTGAGTAATGAAAGACATTAGAGAAAACGTATTTTTAGCAATAATACATCCGTATTTTAATAAAAATATTTTTAAATCTGAATAAATAACTTTATTATAATACTAGCGGAAGTACCCGAAAGCAGTTAAGTTAGATTGAGAATAATATATCTAACAACAGAAAGAAAGATTCCGCTGTAATCCTTCTCTAATAACGATGCAAAAAATACGACTCAGAGCCACACATTTTTCACTCTCATGTGATATGGAATCCGCATACAAAATTTCGATAAAAAAATAAGCTAATTCTCTCCCATTATATCAGCAACAATAGCAAGCAGTTTTTAATGATTTTCGTCTTTCTGATCAAATTTAGCGCTTTCAGAGTTTTTAATTAACATTTCGGTTGATTAAAGTCGTACGAAGATGGAAACAGTCGAAATGGCTTCCCAAGAATTTTTGGAATCAGGAATATTGGATTTAATGTTTGGCAATACTATTTTTATTTCATCGCAAAACTTAGACATTTTTTATCACCAAACTCTAAGATTTGAAAGCGAGCAGTGGCAACAGGTTTCGAAATAAAGCAGATTTTCATCTCCATCTTGCGACACTGTTGCAACTCGAAAAAATGAGCGCGAAAATTATAGCTTTTCCGAGTTTTTCATTAATATCTGTAATTATAGCTATTATTTTTTTAGAAAAAAGTAGATGTCGACCCTTTCCAGAACTCAGAAAAGAACTCTAGAAAGTTTGGTGACGATAGCTATAGTAGTGACTGAATTATTACAGGACAAGCAAACAGACTTTCTTCTTTATAAATATATATATAGATAATTTCTGTAGTACTAGCTTCTAAGCCGCAGTTACAATGAAAACAAAATCTAATCCTCGATGGCAATTTGTATGATTTTTGTGGCCATTGTTCGGTTTTAATTAGCTATTACTATTTTACAGTATTGAAAATGAAGCTTGCAGAAAAAGTTTTAACATTTTTAGCCAAAAAACGGCGTTACTCCGCAAGAGCTATTAGTCTCGAAACGCGATTTTGCGTAGTCCACTATTAACGGCGAAACGCTTTTCAGCTTGTTGCCACCAAATATTATCGGCTTGTATTATATTTAAAGAAATTAATTAATGAAGAATCTGCATGCATGTAGTGTGTATGTTCTCCCTAATGTGAAATAATGACGGTACCTAGGGCCATCAAATTTTGAATAAAGTATGCCTACACCCCGTAATGTAACCCCTAATTCTTTTCTAAAATTAGTTACTTAACACTACTTCGATTTACTTCTGTTACATAATACGACTTTGATTTACGTTTATATTCCTTATAAAAATCATTCATTAACGCTGGTCTAGTTTATTTTGTTTACATTCTTTATAAACGCAATTCATCCATGAATGTTGTTTTAATTTACCTCATTCAACTTTTATTGTTTTTTTTCTTCAAAAAGTAGCGTCAACCAAGTCATTCTGTTTCTCAGATAGAAGTGGAATCCCATTGTTTGTCTTCATTTATCACAAACCACTAAGGTAATTCAGCGGATAACTGGTATTGAATTTATCCCATCAATTGCAATAGCAGACCTACCACATCGAATTTCATTGGGTTTCAATGAACTTACTCAGTGAGTTCAATTTTAATCCGAATTTTCGGCAGGTGTATAGCTGTAAATTTATTTTAAATGTATTTTATGAACTTCAGTATTTAAAATGATATACTAATAACAGAACTCTGTTTTTTGTCTACATTTAAGGCAACTTTGTCTTTTGCCAGTTGCCATTCCTCCTCAAGACAGGTCTTTTCAAACTTCTTTTGTATGATGACAACAAGGGAATGCCATTCTTGTTTATCTTAATTTACCACAAGCAGTCAAGAGAGTTAGTAGACAGTGGCATTTGGTTTTAGACCCACCACGCAGAACAACAATACCTTTCTTTTAATTAACTGTACTTACGGCCACTTGTTTTGTCTTTTGCTTATTTTTAATCGGGGGTAGGGAGAGATGCTACAATATATTTACCCAAAACCATTTGGAAAATCTTGAGAGCTATTTGGGAGTTGGATATTGGCAACATTCCGATGCAATCGGTCGCAACCCAGAATGTTTCCTAAGCGACAACCATGCAATTAATTGTCTTCAAGTAAATTTCAGACTTAAAGATTGATTGAAAGGCAACATTGTTTCCCGAGAACAATGATTGCTCCTGCCCATCCTCTGGAACAGTTGTTCCTGCTTTTTCTGAATCGCACTTAAGGACAGTAAAACATAATTAACTGATTTCCAAAGAGAAAAAAGAAATTCTACGGGAGTGACTTCATGAGGGAAACAATGCAAGTGTCTCTCTGCCCTGAAGAGTTTGAATAGGTAACGAATGTGAAGAATTTCGCACATTTTTTTTTCATTCAAATGTCATCTAATTCATTTCCTTTAGCTTCATTTGATGAGCCGATTTTCTTTTTAGTTTGATTTACCTGAATTGTCGCCAAATCATACACGAGATAAATGTAACTGTAATGTAGAAAAATGACTTAAATAAATTAATTTTGCACACTGAATTACTCATCTTTATATACAACCGATAATAAATCTGCATTGAAGAATTTATAATGTTATTTTAACTACGCCAATTCTCTTTTTAGTTTAATTTACCTGAATTGTCGCCAAACCATACACGCGATAAATAAATATGCTTCAAATGAGCTGAATTTAAGACTTCTTAATAAGAACCATAATTTTAAATACTGAATTACTCATCTCTATATAACAACCGATAGTAATTCTGCATTAAAGAATTAAAATGCTATTTTAACTACGCCGATTCTCTTTTTAGTTTACCTAAATTGTCGCCAAACCACACACTAGATAAATATATGTATAACGCTTAAAATGAGCTGAATTTAGAACTATTTAATAAGAGAAAAAAGTATTCATAATAAAGAAATTAATTTTACATACTGGATTACTTATCTTTATATAACAGCCGACAATAATTTTGCATTGAAGAATTAATAATGTTATTTTAATTACGTCAATTCTCTTTTTAGTTTAATTTAGCTGAATTGTCGCCAAACCATACACGCGATAAATAAATAAGCTTTAAATGAGCTGGATTTAAGACTTCTTAATAAGAACCATAATTTTAAATACTGAATTACTCATCTCTATATAACAACTGATAATAATTCTGCATTAAAGAATTAAAAATGTTATTTTAACTACGCCGATTCTCTTTTTAGTTTACCTAAATTGTCGCCAAATCATCCACTAGATAAATATATAACGCTTCAAATGAGCTGAATTTAGAACAAAAAAATTATTAATAATTAAAAAAATTAATTTTACATACTGGATTACTAATCTTTATATAACAACCGAGAATAATTTTGCATTGAAGAATTAATAATGTTATAAAGGGTTCCTTTTTACTTTAATTTACCTTAATTGTCGCCAAATCATTCACGCGATAAACAGAATTTTAAAACTCCTAAATAAGAACCATAATTTAAATAAATTAATTTTACATGTTGATTTATTCATCTTTATATAACAGCCGACAATAATTCTACATTGAAGAATTAATAATGTTACTTTAATTACGCTAATTTTCTTTTTCGTTTAATTTTACAGGAATTGTTGCCAAATCATTCACGAGATAAATAAATAACGTTTCAAATGAGCTGAATTAAAATCTCCTTAATAAGAACCATAATTAAAAAAAAATTCTACGCATTGAATTACTCATCTTTATATAATAACCGAGAATAATTTTGCATGGAAGCATTCATAATGTTATTTTAATTACGGCAAATGCAAAATTTGAGGAAAAAAAGCACATTGTATTGTTAAACATAGTGTGTTATTAAACAAAATTAGAATTTGAGATTGAAAATTAAGTTCACTGTCTTATTGAGAAGACAGCAAAGCACACCAAAATTATCTGCCTAAGGGAAGGGAGGATTTCGTGGAGGACTTTCTGAAGGAAACTGACTCGTATACACGTTACATATAGGTAAAACCACAAAAACGCCCGTGCAGCCAGTCCGTCAGCGAGATTCGACAGTCGGACCGAACTACCAGTGTTTACCGACGTGACCGCTCGGGCGCTGGTGGGCCGACTGAGAATTAATAATTACATGTAAATTTCTTCCATCAATAGCATCGCACCACAAACAGCCCATCAGAGATCAAATAACAAATTCGCTGAACGCTAGTAGTTCTGACCTGGTTCCAATCCAGGTGACTGGGCTGGCTATATGGGCGTTTTCGTGTTTTTGGTCATGTGTTTCGCGTATACGAGCCAGTTTCCCTTAGAAAGTCGTCCACGAAGGCAATACCCCTTATGCAGATAGTGTGCTTTTGCCATTATAAACTAACGAAACTGCACGGTACAAAGTTTTCGTAACTAGTATCTGAAACTTATTTTTGATTTTTCAGAAATAGCGGAAAATCAATCAAGACTAAAATGTTGGAACTTACTTTAAAAAAAATGCTTATTTTTTAAATTTCCAGCGTAAAGAAAAAATTAACATTGCATTGCTGATTTTTTGCAAAGTTTTACCTTTAGTAATAATTACAGTGCTGAGTCACAGTTGCAAGCAACTACAGTTAGAAACTTTATTTTAGACTCTGCAGGTATAACTGTAAATTTCTGAGACAAACGAAGAAAGTGCAATACTGTATATAATTAAACTAAGTATGGGGTCTGGTGATGCAAGCATGTATAAAACTAGATATAAATATTAGCAGTTTAATAGGCAAAAGATGTGATAAATAAAAAGGAAGGTTGTAGTTTTTCAAGAGAATGAGTTACTTTTCAACACTGAATAATTATGAAACACATATCATAAAATTCTGTACCTCATTTATAGGAACACTGGCAGCTCATTCGTTTCGGTTAACTTCTGCGAGACTTTAATTATCATGTCGCATTTTTTTTTTTTTAGTCCAAAGGGAAGCCTTGAAACAAAAGACCCTGAACAAATCTGGACAAAAGTCCTCCCTGAAGGACTATTGTTTTCGTTTTGCGATTTTGCGTCGGTTCACTCTGAATGCCCGTTTCACTTTTTAGACTGTTGCCACTAAGTATTATCGCCCTGTATTATATTTAAAGAAATTAAATAGTAAAGAATCTGCATAAATATATATGTGTTTCTCGCATTGTGATAAAACGACGGTACCTAGAGCCATCCAGTTTTGAATGACGTAATCCTACTGCGAATATGGGCATCTGGAAGCCCGAATTTGAAATTTGGAATTTGTTTTATTATCGATTTTAAATTTTGTAAAACTTTAACGAATTTTTGATTAACAAACTCAAAGATTTCGAAGCGAGCAATGGCAACGTTGTACAGAAAAAGACATTTTTATCTCCAGAGCGTGAGGCGTATCGAAAATTCTAAAGATAGGCTCAATTTAAAATTATTTTGCGATATTTCTGTTGAACTGAATTTTATGGTTTAAATGCGAAGAAATGATATTTAATAAATAAAGTTAGCACACAAAATATTAAAAAAAAACGCCCCTTTGGACGTAATTTAGAATCTGAAACATTTTAGATCTTTTTTTATTCTCATTATGAGTCAAATAATGGCTTATGACATAGAGCTAGGAGTTTGTTGTCAATGGCCATTTAAAGGTGTAGTGTCCTGGATTACCTTTCATCACATGCTCGGATTTCTCTTGAGAAAGAAAACCACATTCTACACTCAGATGGGTAATAAAATGATTTAAGAAAATAATAAAATAATATAGTGAATATAATAAAATGATTAATACTTGATAATAACTGATTTAAGAAAAAAATCTTGGATATGCTGCTAGTTTTAACTTCAAGAAAAAAAAAAGACTGAATATTTTTCTTTTTTGGTTTGCTTGATACTCTTCTTTCTGCAACATGTTTTGCTTATTCGTTATAAACAGACTTTCAAAGCTAAGACTTTAGCCTCAAATTCAAGCTATGACTCACATTGCGCCGATGCGATTTGTGACTTTATTTTGCTTGAGCTCTTCCCTACTGGTGCCCAAATTCAATGAATTTCAGGGATGGGTGAGGTAAAACTTCATTATAAATAACCCAAATTATTGGAGTAAGTTCTTTTATTTCAGAAACCGTATAAATTACCCTTTGAGTACCAACGTGAATAATTATTCTTTTAGTAGTCATATGCATTTCTTGAGATAATGCCACTTTATTCTATTTAATTTAGAAAACAGTAGTATTAGGATTTAAGTAGCCTTTCCAGATGTATAGCTCCCTATAAGTATTTAATGTGTAATTGCAAAGTATTCTGTCACAACATAAACCTAACATTAGCATCTTTAAGCTATTTCAGATATTATTCTGAGCTCTTTGACTAGATGATGTAGTAAAAATGTGCAATAGCAGATTACAACGACAACGGTAGACAGGACAAGCAAATATGAAAGAGAAGAACAAAATAAAAACAATTCACGTTATAATCTATAAAACTATTCTCTTGGCCTATTCGAATTATAGCAAAAAATTTCTTTCTGGACCATAAAAAATGTCAAAAATTCTGTTAATCCATGCTGTATGATTGTTCCTTTCTGTAACGTCTTTCCAAAACGATTTTCCGTAGTAATTTTTTATTGCTCTTTTGGCAATGTAAAAAGAGATGTGGTTACCAGTTATTTGGAGAATATTGGCCCCCTTCTTTGCCACTAAGTCTGCCTTTTCATTTCCATGAAGGCCACAGTGCGGTGGTATTCATTCCTTGGCAACTTCTTTACCATTCTGGGCTAAGTTCTTTAGTAATTGATAACATTTTAAAACATCAACAGACATTGGCAATTCAAAAGAAGAAATGGATAGAAGAGTATATTTAGAATCAGATAGTATGACATTAAAAAAAGGAAAAACATTAAAAAATTGAAAAACATTAAAGGTGATGTTGGAGTTGGGATAAGATTATGCGTATGGCCGTAATCTCAGCGCCAAAATCGGTTTTATTCCTTCCAAAGGGATTACAAAATGAAAAAAGCTTGAAAAAGATGCCAGCGCCTTCATTAACCCCTTCCTGTGCCATTTACCTCGACGAAACATGGGACCAAGTACTATAGGTCAACGGGTGGCAAACAAGCCAGACTGATGCTTGAGAATAGTCACAAATACGAGCCGAAACGTAAATGCCTGTGTTATAATCAGTTTACGAGATATTGCTGGCGTAGAAGTAAACTTTAATCCTTCTGCCTTTCGTAGATATTATAAATATATTGTATTTTGTAATAAAAAAACAGCTTCAAAATTATATTTCATAAATAAACAACACTTCAAGTAAGTAAACTTTAATAAACTGCTTTCACTTAAATCTTTTGTATTTTGCATTTTGTAGAGGTTTATTAAATTTTACTGTAACTAAACTGCTTTGTAACAGCAATTATGAGATTCGCGACTAACTGTTGTGGTGTGCTGATAGGAACTAACCTTCGATTATGACCGTGAAATTATGATGTTAATGTTCACGAGCCCTGCTAGTGATGCTTATGTTTGGCCCGGCTTTCTGTTCACGAGCCTGGCTCGTGATGTTTGTATTGTTTGGGACAAAAGTTTGAGTCGGTATTGTTTGGGACAAAATCTTCATCACGAGTCAGACTCGTTCAAGCACAGGAAGCGGTTAATACTGTCAGATCAACATAGAGCCATCCATAAACACATGTAGCATTCACTCCCGAAGCATAAAGTATTGCTTTCGGAAAAAGTGCAAACTCGAAAGTTTAGAAGTTCAGATATGTTGGTTTTATAAGAGTTTTATGTTAAATTACTTCGAAGTAGTCTACGATAAATTGTTACAAAATAATGAGCACTGCATCCATTCCCTAAATTTTACTAAATACTTCATAATGATATATTTACATGTGTGCGTTTCGTAAAATACAAAGAGAAGCAAGCTAAAGGTAACAATAAAGCTGTAAAGCCTTGAAACGGGTAAGAATTAACAAGAAGACAACTAGATTATAATTTAAGAGACATATTAATTCAAACCTTAAATATCAAAACGGATTAAGCTCAAAACGCTGAATAAAACGTGGTTAAATAGCTTGAGAGACAAGACAATGAAAAACCCGCTTTGATATTGTAAACATTACAGCAGGAGATTTTAGTTGACAAGTTATCTGGTACATCTTTACTAACTTATTTTTTACGTTTTATTCAAAGCCTTTTGCATATTCTTTAGCTAAATAATTATTCATGCGTAAGTAAGATAATGTAGCTAAATTCTACATATATTTCTCAATAAAAATAACTGAAAAATTAATTTATGGAGCTGTGTGAATATGAATGGAAGGGAACTAGTTATCTTATGTTTTTAGAGTTGTTTCTTCGCTTCATGCTAGATACTGCAATGTTAATTCGCTTTCGTTGCTACGATTCTAATGCCGCTATCTCATAGCAAGGGTTGGCAGCATGATTAATTTGTGAACCGAAAAAACAAAACTCTCTTATCAAATCACTTAATTTGTTTCACTCCGGACCACCCAAAGTGTGTTTATTTGAAGAAGCTTCGGATCAGCTTGCTCATGTGGCAAAGAGTTGGATGGTATGAATCGCAAGACGTTGGAGAAATAGTTTTGCTCCAAACGTTTGTTTGAAATGCTCTGTTTGGAATTTTATGATTACGAGGAGCTGTTGTAAAGAAAAGAACTTGGAGATGATATGGACTCCGAGCCATTTATTTTTCCTGGTATTTGGTCGTTGCCACCAGTAAGCTTATGATGTCCAAACTGATTGTGACATCACATGTGCTTAGGGTAAGATCTGTTTCCAACTTTTAATCAATCCTTTTGAAAATTAAGTATGTCTTTTATTTTGGCGGCGGGAAGGGGGAGAAATATAACAGAAAAGTGGTTTTGAAATTTTATACATGAATCTTCTGCGCATGACAAGTACTTTAGTCATTAAACGGGCGCATCACATTTGTATCATTATATATTTGTGCGCAAAAAATGCCCAGGTATTTTTCACTTCAATCATAACAATATTTTATATATGTACAAATTTAAAATATATGTATAAATTTAAAAGTTATACTTCTGTATATTCAAATATTAATTTCCCTTATAATTTCTTCTTTGAATCTTTGGGTTATTATAAAAGCCTTTTTCTTATCATAACAATTAAAAAATCATTACTAATTATATCTAAGCTCTTAAATACCATTTTTGGGTAGAACGTGTTTCAAAGTTTTAGTATAAATTTCATATTCTTGATCACTAAGTATTAAATCATGTTGAAACAAAAATTTTGCTCCACATGCTTCAAATATTCGAGTTTAACTCAAGAACGGTATTGTATGACATTAGAGTCTTTCTGTGTGCATGCATATGCGCGTATTCTGTGTGCATATATAAACACTATTTTATTAATTAATTAATAGTCATATTTTTACATTTTATTAATTAATCGTAATAAATTGCCTAATAATTGCGCAAAAGCTGCAAGTAATACAATAATAATTTATTTATTAATAGATGATTGAGTATATTATCTCCTTTGAGAAAGGTAGCAGAATGTTAGTTGAATGAAGTAACTTATAAGTATTTACAAATGAATATTGAAAATTTTTAGTTAAAATGAAACATTAAATATGAATCATGAAAAAGTTAAAATGGAAACTTTAAAAATAAAAGATTTCCGTCATTGATCGGAAATGGCTTGACTATTGATTAACGATAAATTTAACGGAACTCCCGTTTTCATAACGAATTCTACACTCGTGTGCAAAAATTAAGGACGAAGTCGAAAAATTAGCATATCAGCTGAACGAAGAGGCAGAGCTGACAGAAAGACCAATCAGGAGATTAAGTAAGGTGATGTACGGTAGCACATGCGCAGATATGCAGGTAGACGTAATGGGGGAGTGTCTGAGTAGTATAAAGCATGTTGTCGCTGTAAGATCAGTATTTCTGGCAAAGAGATTGCACGCCGTATAGCAGTTAAAATCACACCGAGTTGCTGCCTCAGCGAGAAATGGCGAATAATCAATCTGTTAGACGACATCTGGATGCTTTTACCCGAGGTGGAATCATTGGGAAGTTGGAGGAAGGCCGTAGTGTGACAAGTGTGGCTGCAGAGTTCGGAATTGCTCACAGCATCGTTTCACGACTTCGGAGACAATTTCAAACTACAGGAACAGCTATCCGGGGGTTTAGTAGTGGTCGTCCACGAGGAA
>KK112072.1:86552-118339 GCA_000611955.2 Stegodyphus mimosarum | reverse complement strand
CTAGCTCATATGAACTGGTTTGGCTATATTTTAGGCGTCCTGGTACATTAAAATCACCAGTTAGGCTATATCCGAATCATTGACCATCTGTAGCATTCCTTGCACTGGCATCAGCCGTTTTATGTATATGGAATTTAACTTTAAGCTTTAGTGCCAAACATTTTATTGCCAAAGACGTTATCTGATCCACCAACAACTGAACCAAAATTTCGGAGAGTCACGTGCAAAGTTCTCTTGTAAAGACTCCCTAAGAAAGAAAGCCAGAAGTTAAGTATATAGAAATATGTCTGGGAAGATAAAGACCGGTTATTTTAAAATTTTAGATGTATTTTTAGCCCAAACGTGCGTTAGCCCAGAAGGAGTCTTAGTCTCGAAACGACATTTCGAATTGAATCACTAAAAGCGTTGTATCATTTTTCGAATTGTTGCCACCGAATATTATCACCCCGTATTTTATTTAAGAAAATTAAATAATGAAGAATCTGCATGAATGTATGTATGTTTCTTGCATTTGAATAACGTAATCCTTCACACGAATATGAGCACCTGGAAGCCCGAATTTAGAATTTCGAATTGGTTGTATTGGTTTCGAATTTGTTTTTCATATTTTTTAACTTTAACGAATTTTTGATTAACAAACTCAATGATTTCAAAGCGAGCAAAGGTAACACTGTACCAAAAAAAAACTTTTTATCTCCAGCGTGAGACTGTCTATCCGAAATTCTAGAAATATGCTGTTTTTAAATACTTTTAGCCCAAAGGGACATTAGCCCAAATGCTCTTGAGACGTGTACTGTAAATGAAAAACACGTCCCTTTGTTGGTGGTAATATAAAATCTGAAGGCTTTCAGGATTTTATTATTTTTATTTTTTTTTAATTATCTTCCCAGACAGAGAAATACTGAGATCAATCATTTGACTACACACAGGAATAATTTAAAATAACTCTCCCATTGCATTTTTTTCAGCAAAATATTTATGTTAATCGGTAAATTATAAGGTTTAAAATAATATAAATTAATGAAAACAGTGTAGGTCTGAGGTTTACAAATCAATTTACAGAGCTACTGTTATTTTGACAAATATTGAAAATGGTTAAAAGCATGAAAATGAATATTTATGCAGAACTTTGAATGCATTAATAATAAATTCTGTCAGACTAACTACAGATCGCTAAGTAACCTTTCAGACGTAAACTATTATAAAATGCATGTTTAAAAATTGTCCATGATGCCAAAATGTTATTCTCTCTGTGCATAATGCAATAACTTAAGTGCAATACTTTCAGTTAAAGACAAAACTGTTTTATTTAGAATGTGTAATACAGAGTGTGTAGTATAATGTAATTCAGAATGTGTAGTATAATGGTACTATAAGTTACGAACTGTGACATAGTACTTCGAAAAACATTGTCAAGTTTAAAGAGAAGAAATAACATTAAGGCTGGATATTATTCAGAAGGTTAAAGATCAAGAGAAATGATTAAGATATTAAACTGTTTGCATGCTGTTAAGATAATTTTAAAGATTAAAAGAACACTATAGAAGAAAAACGTTCGCTCCGATAATCAGTTTTCCTTACATTTCAGAAACGCTTCATAGTTAGGCAATTTTTTATCACCTGAGATTATGCAAGAAGACATTTTTGTCCTTTGGATTCGCATCATAAAGAGGTTTGGTTTATTTGATATTGGTAAAGCACATTAGAACTATCTGTCTAAGATAGGAAGAAGTGCCTTCTTGGAGGACTTTCTAAGGGAAACTGACTCGCATACACGTTACACACGGGGAAAACCACGAAAAGTCCCATGCAGCTAACCCGTTCGGCTGGAATCAAACTCAGGTCGGAACTAACAGAGTTCAGCGATTTAATCGCTCGACCGCTGGTGGACCACGAATCCTAAATAAAAATTAAACTAATATAGTTACTGGTATCTTATCGTAATGCACTTGAAAGAATCTAGAAGTAAAATTATGTAAATTATTCCCGGATTCTATCGATTATGCCCATGAGAAAACATATTCAATTAGGCCTAAAGATTAAAAAAAGTAAATCTCTACTGTATAAGGGGCTAATAATGTATATTATTCATAAAATGAATTTTTATTTACTTAATAAGATTATTTAAGGAATATGTTTTGAAAATTAAAAATAAGTAATTAAACTTCTAAAATTTTACAAATTCAACTTTTAATTAATTTTTCTTCCTGTTTATGATGCTTATTATACTGAAAAGAAGAACTGTTATCTTTATAAACCTTATTGGGTAAAAGAAATGGAAACTGCCATTTGTCTTAGAGTTTTAATTCATGATACAAATTATCCACATGAGTGGCTCTTTTAAAACCTGAGCAGAGCTAGAGATAAAGATAAAATAAGGAATTCAATAAGCCATCACTTGAGTTTAATCTCTCTCTTCACTTTTACAAATTTATCTGAAGAAATCTACAAATAATTCTTTTGGTTTTTATCCATTTTTATGGTGAATTATTGTTAAATAAAACATAATTCCTAGATTCAAGTCTTCTTTATTGCTCAGTTAAAAAAGACTCGGAGTTTTGGCAGCTAGATTTTTAAAGAGCCCCAACAGTGATGTGTGTGGGGGATGTAGTTTTTACGAAAGATTGAAACCAATTCACTTTTTAGTAATGGTCAAGAAAAATTGCTATGTAATAGGCGGAGAGAAAATCCCAACTGGCTTGATCGATAAAATGTCCTTTTTATTTTGAATAAAAACATTTCTTCGAAGAATACATTTTTGCTTAAATTGTACAACATCAGATGTGCTAAACGCGCCCCACAATTTTTGTATACGCAATTTATATTTTAGATGATAGAAAAGGAAACTGCGCGAAATTTGTGATTTTCCTAGGCAGAGCAAGCAGCAAAAGAGTGATGCTTAATTACTGCAGTAGCATTGATAATCTCCAAAATCCTTTTTTTTTTTTTTTTTTTTTCTTAATTCTGTGAACAGCAATTTGGCAAAAGATTTCGCCTCACAGTTACTGCAGGGAAAGCGTGATGTAATATCGAGCATTAAAGACGAGATGCATGCAATTCAAATTATGAATTCAAAGGGCCGTTCCAATTAAGTTTAATTCGGCAGTAAATTTTTTTTTCATATTTTAATAGCTTACATATATATATATAGATACTGAGTTTGTTATAATTTGTTGATTCTACCCGTAGCCTACTTGTTTGTAACATATTTATTTTAAGCAAATGTGTAAAGTTGGACTCTTTTTAAGTAAAAAAGAAGGTTTATCTACACTTTATTAGGTTAAATTAATCTGATTTCTTCCCTAAAATTTTTAAATCTGAAATATTCATTAGAGATGCATTAAAAATTTTGCTAAATATCCAATTCTAAAAAGTAGAACCAATCAGATTCCTGATTTAAAGGGTTAGTATATGCATACGTCATAGCACCATGCATAGTGTATACATTGGTAGTGTATACATACGTCATAGCACCATGCGTAGTGTATACATCATAGTCTATACATACATAACAGTATCATACATAGACACCAGAGCTTTCCTTCTTAAAGGAATCTTTCGGGAATAGCCTACCATGACCATTTATGGACCTTTTTGATGACATTAATGGAGTCGGCTTGTCGAGGAAAGTTTTATAGTAAGTATTACAGTCGATGATAGGGCTACTGATGCTCTGGGACCGGATGAGTCCAAGCCTATAATGATACCTTACGCAAATCTTTTTAATCTGTCGCGATTTAAATAAAATTGTATAAAAAGGCTCCCATCGATATTAATATAGCAGGCTTTCGAACCTAGGTTTTTTTTCACCTAAGAAAAAAAGGTAAATATGCACCCCTGTATAATCAAATTAATTACATCTGTACCCATCCATATTCAACAAAGATAATTGTACTTAATCATGCTATAACTCTTATAATAGTTAAACGTAAATTTACACATCCAGAAAACTGATATACGTAAATTAAATTCTTAAATTAAAAAGTACCTTTTTTATTTATTGCAAAGTATTTTGAGCAAAAAAACTTATATGTAAAATAAAAAGTGATATAAATAAGTAATATCAATAGTAATATAAATCAATATAAAAATTATTAAAATGATATTTAAGTTCTTTTCAGTTAATTTTTCTATGTTTTAACGAAGCAAAATCTACAGTAATTGTTTGTAAAATCTGCTTGATTATTTAAATTATGTTTTGCCGAGGAAATAATAACACTTGAACGTCTTTTTCCTTTTCTGTTTTTAATAATCATGAGAGAATTTTGCATATTTTATTACTATTACTTTACGTTTTTCTGAAGCTTTTTCACAGTAATAATTGGCAACGTTAAAAATATTCTTAACCCAAATCTTGAATTCCTATATGTTTGAACTAAAAACGCTTGAAAACCGAGGGGAGAATACGTGAAGTATGTTATTTATAAAGAATAAAGAGACGCCTTAAATAATAAACATAGAACATTAAAAAGCCCTTATAAAGGCAGACTAATGTTGAGCGTTTCAAAGAATTTATCGATTTCAATGTTATTCCTTTTATTTACACAAAATTATTTCCCACTTGTGCATGCATTTTATATTGCTACTATAAATCAGAAATTTTTAAATCATATGGTTGAAAATCTTGGGGGAAAAATACAGAAGAGGGAGATATATGCGAGTAATATACAATATTTGGTCTATACAAATTATAGTGAATTTCAAGTGTAGTTTCTTTTTAAACCTTCGCAATTTTTTTAATAAACTAAAATGCACTACTTACTTAGTGAACTTATTAATTAAAATTAGAAAATGACTGAAGCATTAAAATATTTTTTATATATTAAGCCTAAGATAAAATTTATATTTTTTAAGTCGAAGGTCTTTAAGCTAAAAAACAAAGAAACATTGCTTGAAATTTATTACGTTCACTTCCCGAGGATGAAAATATGTCTCATTCATTTAATTTTAGTGTTTCACTCCGGGATGAAAAGGCTATTTCTCTAATAATAGTATGAACAATCCCGTCTTGGCTAAGTTTGAGGTGCGTTTATTGTAAAGGGAAGAAGACATTGTTTCCAGAAATAGCACATAAGTTGGCGTCCGTTTTCGAAGTAGGGAACGATGCGTTTTGACAAATGAAACAGTGTCATCAAGAGGAAACGGAGACAGACCCCTGAGGTATTACGTTAGGGCCTCTAATATGTCAATTTTCTTTTTCTTCTAGCCAACCGTCACTTTGATGCAAGGGAGAAAAATAATGAACACTCGCTTATTAAAAAACTCCATATTCCTTTCATAGTTAATTAAAAGCGTGCAATAGTTTCAGTGAAGCTTTACGTTTCTATTATTGGTCAACAAGAGGGCCATAAAGAAAAGCACTCATTGCTAATGACTGTTTTCCTGTTATTTGTTTTGCCTAACTAATTTTAGTGTATTTGGCTATTGTTTTCCAATTTGTATTTTATTTCATGCATGCATTGCAAGGCAGTGAAGTGTATTGCCTCACAGAAAATTACTTTTTTCATGCCGCCCAACGAAGACAATGATCAGCGGCGCTAACTGCCTTATCGAAGGGCCCGGTTTCGAATTCCGGAGAAGGCATGAATATATGTGAATGCATAGTGTCTGTGCGGCATGGGGCACTCTATGTATGCGGTGAGCCGAACGTCCTGTCGAGAAGTTGGTGGTAAAGGAAGAAAGGGTGGGAGACCCTCGGACCCGGTCCCTGGAGTGCTCTTTTTTAAAATTGGGGAGAGGGGGTGGAAATCTTACTGTCAATCTATATGGTGCTCAAGGCTCTTGCTAAGCCTAGGCGCAATCTTGACTCTTGCCACGATGAATTCTGGTGATGCCGTGTTTGGTACACTGGCACCTGAGAGACAAGGTTCTACACCTTGTGAAACAGTTTAAGAATTACGAATAGTATGATAAAATAACCTAAAAAATATTTAAGGTATTTTTATAGTAAAATATTTTAAGTTTCATTAATAATTTAAAATTCATATTTAAGGCGGAAGTGAGAAAATACTAATTCAATTAAAAAACGAAGGCAAATGCAGGCCAGAAGTCGTAGAGCTGATGAGCGTGTGGATAAAGGCAGGGTTAGGCCAACACTGGTAATTTGAATCCGATAAGTAAGGTATAAATACTATGAACGTAAGAATAAAAAAAATTCATAGCAGATACAATAAGAGAAGGTTAGCATAAACCGTAAAGGCATTATAATAAATATTATATAATATATACATTCAGTTGGGCCATGGGCCTGTCCATATTAGCTAGGTCATTGTAGTCATAATTGCAAATCTTAATGGCCGGGTTGGTAATTATTTTTGTGTTTTATGAAAGCTTTTAGCAAGTTTATGATAATGTGAGCGTAGCTGCTCCATACCAAGTTCTCCACGAATTCTATCGTTACGGATGTACCACTCCGCTTTAACTATTTGCCTAAGAAAAGAATTTTGGCAATTTTGTAATTGTTTCCTATTATATTTTTTGGTGTAGGCCCAAACTGGACTAGCATAACATAGTAATGGACGGAGAACGGTCTTATAAATGAGTAACTTGTTGTCAATTGATAAGAGACTGTTTCGATCAATTAAGGGGTATAGTTTAGCTTTACCAACTCGAAACTTTTGGATAATGGATGAAATGTGTGGGGCCCATTAAGAGTTCTGTTAAGGATCACCCCAAGATAATGGAGCTATTACGATGAATTCTGTGGGCTTGTTCTGATATCAGAGACCTGATCTGATGCTACTGTCGAGCCGGTGAAATAAGCCACAAACAAACAACAAGCACAAGTTTCCGTCTTGATACCTAAATGTTAGGCATTTTTGAATAAATGTAGCCTAAATTCTTAATAGCAGACTAGAAGATATTTATTTAAAAGCAGACATAGTTATAATAATACAGTGTTTATATTCGTAGGTGAGTTACATAAATTTGAACCCTACATCCTGTAAGTATATGTTTAAGTAAAATGTGTGCGAACGTTATTTTATAAAATAATCTTAGTATTGCCTAATTGGATTCTTAGATGTTGCGCAAGAGCATGGCTCGGCTGGCCGTTGCTCGCTACGCAAATAATGCCCCAAAATCCGTAATTCCTAAGTGCAAACAAGTTTATTCCTATAAGAAGAAAACTTCAGACGGAAGAAAAAAATGAGACCATTTCCACCATGGGAAACACCAATAAGAGAGATTTCCAGGGATCCAAAAGCAGCTCTAGGAAGCAGTTGACAAGTGACGAACTACACCCACAGGGTTGATTGAAAATTAGTGTAATCCTATATAAGGAATTTCTCCCGCTTTCTTCCCACGCCTTCGTGGTGTAGTGCTGGGCGCGTATTCCAGAGGTCCGTGGTTCGAGTCTCGGGGAAGGCTTTGCTCATTTTTCATCTCTCCTTCTTCGAAATAACCTAATGTCTCTACATCAATAACAAAAAATTCCAAAAGCAGCTCTAGGAATCAGCAAGTGAGGAAGTGTACCCACAGGGCTGATTGGGAATTAGTGTATTCCTATAAGAAAAAAAATTCAGAGGGAAGAAGAAAATGAGACCATTTCCACCATGAGAAACACAAATAAGAAAGATTTCCAGGGATCCAATAGAGGTTCTAGGAACCAATTAGCAAGTGAGGAACTACACCTACAAGGATGACCGAGAATTATATCCCCAAAGCCTATTAATCAGTCTCTACCCGTCCGGGTTTGAATCATTTTACAAGGCGTAGGTATCGGGCAAACAAAAATTCTATGCAGAAGGATGTTATAATACGACAAAACATTAATGTAAACTGAATGTATGAAAGTTAGAGCAAAAACGATAATAATGCTTTTCAAGCACTTATTTAGAGATAAATCCTCGCATAAGAATTTCTTGCCTATTATATACTGTCGAAGGTGTTTAATAATTAATCATACATCTTGAACATTTATCCCTAGAACGTTATAGAAGGAAATCGGACTATGCACTTATGAAACTAAAAGTAAAATCAAGGGGCCTGCCAATGCTTTGAGTTGAAAGATTTTTAAGATCATATGCACGTTAAGTAGCTACTGCAGATGACGGAGGATGGGAACACTTGGTGGTTAACAAAGGTAAGCAGGTATATGTTCTACGCCCTCCACTATCTTGAACCGGCAGATCCCGAGTCCCAGGAGGCCTGCCTCGGGAATGCATTTGCTTCTCTGTGAAGTCGCGTGAACAAAGAGTGACTTGGATGATGTTAGATGAATACGTTAGCTACATGAATACATAAGCATTAGCTGTAAGAATGCATTGGTGATGCTCTTGGGCGCACGTTGCCATAATTCTTACATACACCATCAAATACTAATCATAACACATATGCATACAAATTAATAATGATACTACTAATAATACTAAAAAAAATCATACTAATAATTATAATACTAATAATAATAATCTTAAATGCATGAAATATCCGTCAATTAAATACATTAATGCATTGGATACATGATTAAATCACATGAATACATTAGTTATGTATTTGAGAGCTTGCTATTGCAGCAAACGAAATGTTTTCTTTAACTTAATTCACACTCACGAAAGGTCACGGTTTAAGTTTTTGATTAATTAATCATGGAAAAGTACTGAAGCAATACCTTTCTAAGGTAAAGAACTTTCTAAGAGAGAAATTCGATTTTACGTTACTGTTAAGAAATTCGTGGAATTTTTCTAAAATCTAGCCGTGCAGCAGAAGAAAAACATTGAGAAAAAAAAATAAGGTAAATAAATAAATTTAAAATAATAAAAGACTTCCAGCAGATACCCTTTTAGAACTCGAATATTTTTGAAAATATATAAAACTTGATGTTCATAGAAACTTTAATTTCGTGAGATTTTAGAACATAAACCATTAAATTAACTGGCAAAAAGCTGGAACAATTAATTAAGAAGTATATAACTGAGGTCTATCTAAGACAGGAAGTCTAATCTCAAATTCTTGCAGCAATTATTTTCGAAGTGCATTATGTATGAAGAACTAATATTTTTGAACCACAGATCTACTGCAATTTTTAAATTTGGTAACTCTTAGAATCCCAGGAACTATACCTGATTTTCTGGAACACATAAAACTGTATTTTAATTAAACCTTTCAAAAAATAATGCTAAAGAAATCTGATGTTTACACCACAAGACTTCCTTGTACGGAATATTTAATTATAAGCACTTTTTCTTGCATTTCATTCAAATTTATTGGATTGAATTAAATCTGCTTCGTCGATAACGTATAAACCATAATAGAATAAATGCCCTCTTTAAATTTACTATATTTGTTTACCATAGCGACACTCTGGCGCAAGGCTCAATGAACAACGTTACATCTTATTTATTTTATAACTCAAAATGCACAAAAATTATGTATATCATCTGAAGAATTATCTAATCGTTGCCACGTGTTCTATTCAAATACTACAATAAATCTAAAACAATGTATAAAAGAAATTAAACAAATAAAAAAGAAACTGTTTTTTCACAGACGATTCAGTATTTCTCATCCAATTAATTCAGTTCTCACATCGTGACAAGACAAAAATACATAAATACGAAGTAAATCTTATTTTCTCGAATAAATTCTAGACTGGATTAAGCATGATTTAATTCGCAATAATAAAAGAAGGAGTTATCTTTGTTGTTGGAAAGCTTAGTTTCTCTAGTTTGGCAACAATTCCACTATTGTGCTAAGTTTCAAATGTAAAAATAATTAGGCTTAGCCGCACTTAAACAACTTGTTTAAAAATTGTTGATAATTCTATAAATATTACATGCAGGTTTACTAAAGACATAAAATCATAACCGGAAGGTAAGAAAAACATAATTCAATCATTTTTAAAGCAAAAAATGCACAATTTATAAACACATGATAATAAATGAACTGAGTTCACTGAGTCGAGTAACAGAGTGCATATATACATGCATATATATATACTTTTGGTGCTGCCGATTGCAACCAAAATAGGATGTACACATCTACATATTATAGCAGACCTATATACAAAATTTCAACGCTCTGAAGTTATGAGAGATACATACATACATATGTACGTACGTACAGACACCACGTAAAAATCTCTTATGAATCCATTTTAAATCAGTTTTATAATTCGTTTGGGGAAATAGTCTTTATGTACAGATGTCACTGAAAAATATCGTTAAATTGCATTCGATAGCGTCAAAATGGATATTTTCGTTGAAATATGGTACCTGGAATTTTTCATGATTACAATATTTCCTTTACATCGTACAAGGAAGTAAAAAGCATCGAAAATTTATCAATGTTGAGTACACCCTATTTAAAAAATGAAAGGAAAATTATTATTTTATTAAAATGTTGCCAGCAAAAACAAACCTATGTCATATTTCTTTAGGTAGCAATAATAACAGAAGTAAGGAATATTGTTTAATTCAAGGAGCAATTGCTTGGAATCGCTAAATTCTCCTTAACATAGTTTGAAGAGTGTTGTTCTAGATATTTCCGTAGCACAACAATATTCATTCCTTCGTTAAACAAAGTATCAATATTTCTACTCCTCTTCTGTCTATTGAACTTTTCTCAACACTCTATTACCGAGTATTCTCATTCTTCCAAAAAGAAGCAGAACGTTTTCCAAAGATAGGAGCAGGAGGAAACGGAAGGAAACGAGAAGATATCGTATGTCACTGGAGTACATGTCACTCAACTTCCAAAACGGCTCACCCCTCCACCAATACTCCTCCCCCCTTCCCCGAAGTCTCATTATCGAGCAAAACGTACAATGATGAGTGAGCGTGAGTTAATGAGGTATATGAGAGGGGGATGTAAATCTTATTTTTTATTATTGTACTACTTTTTTTTGTGAATGGTGTTGCTTTCTCGCTCCCACAGTCTTCGGTTGCTAAGTTTTCAGTGGGAATTAAGAGGAGCTATTAGGTACGTTGACGAAAAACGCGCTTGTGTTCTGAAAGTTTCGCAATGCTATTAATTTTATTAGCCATGACATTGTTTTTAATCTTACGCATGTACGAAATAAAAGCGTTTAGATAAAAGGTTTTCCACATAACAGCCCTTGTCATTTAAAACCATTTCTTCTCCTCCCCTCCTCCAACAAATACGTATAGTTTAGCCAATGATCTGCATGGAGGAGTCAGCTTCAGAGGTTCAGTCCGTTTAGAGATTTTTAAGCCATCGTATTTTCAAATCTTCCCAAGTACTCAGTCTAGACACCGCCCAAACAGTACAGTGGTTAGCGGATCTTGCTGCGGTACAAAAGGGCCAGGGTTCGACTCCCGGAGAAGGCATGTGTGATTGTAAATGTATGGTGTCTTTGTTTTTTCATTGTATGTTAACATTTTCAGTTTCATTCATGTTATACATTTTCATTTTAAGGTATGTATTTCATTTTTCTGTACGCGATACTGATAGGCAGGAGTTCCATTTGTTACACCTGCCTTAGAAAGAACATTCGTACATACATTCAGACTTTTGGAAGCGTCAGTTGTTCAACTTTCCAAAGACAGTCCCTTCTCAATATGATTTGTGTACACTAATAATACCAGAAATCAGTGATCTCAGAAAGTCCTTTCAAGCGGTTGAAGTAGAGGAAGGGAGGCGGGAGATCCTCGAACCACCTTCCCGGAATGTTTTGTCTCAAAATTGATGTGGAAAGCTTAACAGCTAGGTTCAGCCATACTTCAATTGAAAGTATGTGGTACAACGGAGGTGCTGGCCTAGCTTCTGCCTGTACCTGTATGGTGTCTTTGCAACATGGGAGCACTCTAAATATATGGCGAGCCGAAAGTTCTCTCGTGTGGTTTTTTGGTAAGGGAGACAGATAGGAAACTCTGGAACCGTACCCCGGGGTACTCTCCCTAAAACTAGGGTGGAAGTAGAAGTCCAAAGTTCTTGAGGCTCTGGCAATCTTTTTTCCATGAAATACATGGAAAAAACAAAAACTACAACAAACCAGTATACCAGATATCGATATTTATACCAGATATCGATTCATAACGATAGATATCGCTTAAAACGGCGCTCGTAATAAACATGTTGGCATCTACTGAAAGTTGGTTATAATTCTTCCTAATAATTTGAAAAACCTCCATAAGGTTCTTAGCATAAAGGTGCTTCCTCTCTAATGAAGACCATTTCCTAACTTGTGGAAAACCTTCATGAAAGTGTCTTCTTAAATCTTCTTAACAATAATATAAAACGCTTCTTCAAACCATCATAACCTTCTTAAATGTGCCAGTAACTTTATACTAGGGCATAACTATGCAAGTTGGGTTTTAATTCCGTTTGATTAGGAAAGCAAATAGAAATCCTGTTTGCACAGCGTGCATCTTTATGAAGGTTGCTTTTCTTAAATTAGAAACTGGATTCTAAGGATTTCAAAAGCACGCTGCCACGTTTATTCTAGGATATCCTTATGATGGTTTCTATCCTTACAAACAGTGGAATAATGAAAACTAACAGCATAAAGTTGTTGCCACCTTTATGATGATATATCCTCATGAAGGTTTCTGTCTTTACAAACAGTGGCCTAAGAGTGGAATGGTGCAACCTAATAGCATAAAGGTATTCCAACCTTTATGGGGGGGGCTTAATAGTGTAAAATAATTGGATAAAAGGGCTTCTTCATGACACCTCAGATTCCATACAAGTATGTGCATAGTAAATTAGAAAATTAAAAAGGATGAAACCATGATGCAGAACTGCTACATCCGGTAATGCAGCGGATAATAACTGGATTTTATTAGCAAATGTTGCGGTTCATTCCAAACAAATTCCAAAAAAATTGTAGGTTCATTTAAAACAAAATTCGCCCATATTTTATGATTTATTTTTTAAATTTGTATTTTCCAATAAATTTTATAATTTTTTCGAAAAACAATTTGAATTATAGCCTATTTCTAAAGAAGATGCATTTCTAGGCACACCTACAAAAAATTAGAGTTTTTATTCAAAATTTTCTAAGATATGCCTGAATTTACATATCGGCGCGTTTTGAAATTTGGCATATTTGTATAAGCGATAATAGCACTAAATGTGGTTTAGCAGTTTATTAAAATTATTTGAAAGTATGAACAATAAGCTTTTCTCCTCTCGTCTACAATGAAAAAAGAAAAGGAAAATAGGTTGCTATAAATTAAGAAATTCGCCAAGTGAATTATTCTTAGCGCAAACTGAAAAAATTGCTCCAATACAAATTTTTGAATTTCTCCCTAAATTTCGCACCAAATTTTACAAATTTTAATACTTAGGCATAATTTGAGTCTTAGAAGCGAAATATGGAAAAATATTGGAATGTCATTTCAGAAAAAATCCGATTTTGTGACGAAATACCTATATACCAGGGCAAATCTATATATAAATTTAATATAGATTCTAAGTTGTGCTTTCTAGCCATCAAAAACGCAATTTGAATTTCGTCCATCGGGTCAGTAGAACGGGAGACATAGAACTGTCCTCTTTTTTTGCCCCGCAGTGTATTTATTTACATCCTCAAAATTTATCTACTTGACCTTTAAGAACAAGTAATCTTATCTTTATTATAAGTAAAAATGAAATACAAAAAAAAAATGCTTTTACGCTAGTATGCATTTTGCATTTTATTTTTCGGGGAGGAGGGGAAGCTTGTTTTAAACAAAGGGGAGGATATCAGTTGTAGAAAACGAAAGGATCGGCTGTAAAACAACACGGAGTGTACATTGCAATAAATCGAGCTCAAAAAGACTGAAAGAATCGGGAACAAATTGCAAGAACTCGTTAAAATTATTTTATAAAAGTATGAATTCAATAACAAATTAAGTTGATGAAGATTTGAAAGAATCTGAGAATGCTGAATTGCAAGATCCTTCTGGTAAAAGCTTGTTAATCAATAATTATACAAACTGCTTGCTCTTTGATAAGGAATTGCAGTATTTTTTCAGAAACCAAAATGGTTCATCAATGAAGCCTACAGAACGTACATTGTAAAATTAGAATTTAAAAAAATGAAAAGTGGGGGAAAAGAAAAAAATTCTGAAATGTTTCAGATTTTAACTGTTGCCCAAAATTGCTTCTTTAGGTTTTTTACGCTCTCGCTGAGCTTGCAATCTACCAGTCTGTTGTTGCACTCACTTCTGCTAACCACCCCTTTTTTACCTTTTTAACCTTATTATTAAGCATCATTCTCGTCGCACTTTATGCTGCTTTAGGCCACGTAACCAGCTAAACAATGCCTGACCCTGACCACAGCCTCTTCTACAGCTCTATCATTTTTTTGTAGGAGGCAACGGGCTTCAAAGGTTTTCTCACCTCAGCTTAAACCTCATCTGGAGAATACTATTCATGGACTTTCTCAGACGTCAGACCCTATTCGGGATTTCCTCAGGAATCTGGAAAGAGCAGGGACAGGAATTCCCCGCTGCATGCCAGCGTAATAATAATAGTATCAAAGTATCACTTACGCCACGTACAATTCAACAGCAAAATTACAAAATTTAAATAACTTTTGCAAGAACTTTATAAAGTTTTCACTATAACTTGCTTCTTAAAAAACTGGTTTGTGTAAACTGCAGAAGAATACAGCTGATCAAAGGGTCTTGGAACCCCCTGTACCAACAATGTTAAATTGGCCATTTTGAATGCCCCTTTTCTCATAATCTGCTGTATATACACTCTTGAAATGTTTTGTGTAATTAAAGTACACCTATCTGATTATGCTTAAATCAGCTTTTGAGACATTTTGAATTTTAGACTGATTTATAGAATATTTTATTACGCATAGTAAAATTTAGCACTTTTCTAACACAAAAAAAAAAAAATTGTTAAGTTTTTTATCTTAGTTTATCACAAAAAGCTCATATCAGTAAATATTAGGAAATATAATAAATAAGCCATAAAAATTTTAGGTACCTCGGAGGAGTAGTTCTTGAGAAAAGGTACATCAAGTATAAAAAAATCACGTTTTGAGAAAAACGCGTTTTTATGTAGAAATCCTCATTTATCAAAGCATTCGATGGTAAAATAAAACTAGACTTTTACAGTTCTAATTTCCATAGAGATTAAAGTATGGTATTTTTGGAAAACTAAAAGTGTAGAGAATTTGAAAATACAAAACTCCCAAATCACCATTTTTTGAAGATTTCTAGCTTCCAACACCCTTCAAACAAATCCTCCTCAAACACTCCAACCTGATGCCGAATTGATAAGCCCAAATACCTTTAAAATGAATTGACGATTATATTGACCACATTTTTCCGAAGTCAAAATGTAATACAACCTTCGTTATTTTTATTAGGAACTGAACATTGAAGAATTCTTATGTCAGCAATCTGAAGTCATTCATAACTTAACAGTAAATTACAAATAAAAGGTTCGAAACCTTCGAGTATGCAAGCAAGCATCCTTAATGTTATAGCGTGTAATTCCTACAAGAGTCCACAATCCCATCTTGCAACATGGGATGATGTATTAAAATTCTCTCTCACCTTAGCGCTGTGGGCGTTGAAACATATTTCGTGGGCTCGTGCATCCAGGAATGTGCAAGACAGACAATCTCAAGGCGTCACATTTTAATCAAGTAAAAAAAACATACCACCACCAGAAAACAAACCCAGTGATGATGAAATAAGAGACACCAGTATCGTTACATGCCCTGCTTATAAGCAATTGTAACGCCCTGGGAGAAATGGGAAAAGAAATCTAATAAATTTCAAAGCCTGACTCTCAGAGTGCAGCTTGTTGTGTCTAGAGAGAACAATAGACTTCAAAAACGAAATAGCTCGCCATCGTTTTGAGGTTGTGCCAAGATGAAACGCCGCCAAACTGTTATCTTTCGAGCCACTTTCTTTCCTTTTTCTTATTTTATTTTATCACCAATTAAACGTCACCACCTCGCCAATCTGTTTTTTGTATTTTTCTTGCGTATTTTTCGCGTCGTGAATTTCTTTTTCCTTCGTTAAGTAAATGGTACCAGAAAGATTCAACAATTTACACTTTGTGTACAGACAGTTTAAGTCCTGTCTAGAAGAAATCATCAGTTTCGCTAGAAATAAAAGACTTTATTTTTATCGTCTTTTAATACCAATGTCTATTTGCGTTAACGGATTCAAATCCATTTACCTCACAGGTATTTTATCTTAATTAAACTTCTCGGTCTTTGAGTAACTTTCAATTGTTCCAGCAGTTAAATGTGAATGCATTAAAAACTCGTAAAAATCCGTCAAATTGAAATTAAGGAGCTGTTAGACAAAACATATCAACAGATTAAAAGAAGTGTAATGCTGGCATAAGAGCTGGGGCAATCGGTGCAGTTGCAGAGCGGGAGTACTAAACGGTGAAAAATTTTAGATATGCCGAGCAGTAAAAAAATTCCTCTAACCTAGTGAGATATTTACCGGCGACTCTAAGTCAGTTTTTCTAACTTAGTGCAGCAAAATGCCTTTAACCTAGTGTTAGGTATAAAGAAAGAAATTTATCAAACAAGAAATCAAAAAATACGAGAAAGTATCAGAAGCTAAAGAGGTTTCATTAATATCAGTATGGTGATTTTTACAGAAACTTTGAAGATGAGAGACGTTTGTGTTCTGTCGATCCCTCATTACTTGACACAACATTATTGATATGCAGATTTGATGATGAAGATGAAGGATCTCTGCCCGGAATAGCAATATTTGATAAAACGGGGATTAAATATTTTCACTAAAATTTAAATCGTTGTCAAACCAATGATTCTTCCCACGACTCCAAATATTTCAGCATGCACAACCACTAAAGGAAATAAATTATGATCTCTACCCAGGATTACCCAGGAATTATCACACGGAAGAGAGAGTTTCACGTAGGAAAAGCGTTCGTTAAGCATATTATTGTGAATGGTTGCGAAATCTGTGAAGCAATTGCATAAAAATGCTTGACTTGCTTAGGGATAGGAAATTAATTTTGAAGGAGTTTGGCAAAAAGTTGAGACTCAACCAAAAATAAAATCCTCGTAAAATTCTTCTACAGATTTTAGAAAAAGAGCTCTATAAGGCGAAACAGGTTTCTGCAGCAGTTACTCACGGCATTCAAAGACTGAATAAAAACAGTACCCTAAAACGAATAGCAAATCTTCCGGATGGATCACAAAAAGTAACTTGGAAGAGGTCAGAAACGTGGTACTGCATGATATCTATTTTAAATTCCATTTGTACTAAAAAATTAAACTATATTTATTCAAAACAAGTCGCATTTCAAATGGCAAAGTATCGCAAGTATCTCCCGAGCCGAAATTAAGCTGTAGGAGAGACGCAGTTAAGTCATGTCTGCTATATATTGTCAGCTTTCGGATTAAAGCTAATTTTTCATGCATTCGAGCAGCCCCTTTTTTAGGTTTTATATTTCGACCTTCCCTGATAGTTTTATTTAGGGAATACTCTTACTCTGTATGATTGTAAATCTTCATTTTCCTTTAAATATTTGATTGCTTATTGTACGTAATTTTTTTTTTAGTATCTGCGTTTAAGTTTTAATATTCCTGTTTAGTTGCGAATACGGGTCGGGAAATGATCTGAGCATTTGAGAGTCTCTTAACGATGGTCTATAAATTGAAAACATCTTTCGAAATTTTTGGTCCTGAATCTCAAATTTCTCAGAGGAACGAAACCTGTATTCCGAACTCATTGATCAACTCGGTGCAAGGCTTCAGAACACCTTTCCCTTGATAATTTCTGTTTGGAGAGTTGAACCGAGGGAATCAATATTTATTTATTATTTATTTTTAGTTGTATTTGTATTTATTTTAATTCGCATTTATATTTTTTATTTTTATTCGCATTTACATTTTCCCCTAACAATACTTTCAATATAGTCCCATCATTATTTGTATTACCTTAAGGTGCGACTTTATTCGAGATACATGACAGTTAGAACCTTCACAGGAAAAAAACTATGAACATGTACTTAAACTCCACTTTATACCTTTTCTTAAAAAATCTTTTCACTATTTCTTATACCTATATATTGTCAACTATATATTTTTATAGCTATATATTGTCAGCTATATATATATATATATGGAGAAAGAAACAGAGAGAGATTACTGCAACCTCATTCCATATGAAGCATAATCAAGTCTTTAGTAACGCTTCAGGAAATATTGTTATACAAAACGGTATTCGGCAGTCGCAAGCAATAGAGAAAATCAGTACGTAAGTCTTGTTTTCTTCCTTAATAAATGAAATAGCCAAATGGCATTACGTATTTAACCCCGCACACTTAATTTGAACTGGATCTGCATTAGTGAACATCTGAAGACAAATAGCAATTTTTCTGTGAATAATATTATAATATTATTAGCAAAATTAACGCTCCGAAGAACAAATGTTAAAATGTTGTAGCGACAAAAAAACAGCATTAAGTTGCGTAAAATTGCAAGACTTTAGTTCCTAAGGTTAAGTAAAAACTTCTTCAGTTGCAGGAGTGAAATTGACAAAGAAGAAGCACGTGCTTATGCGGTAAAAAGCGACAAAAGATTCGAGAAAGCTCTAACTAAGGAATAGGAAGCACAGCTACTGGCACATATCTATTGACAAAAAAATGAAAACAACTATGATTCTTTTTCTTTTTTTTGGGGGGGGAAGAGAGCTGAAGGTAAAAGACGGATTAGAATTGGGAATCATTTTGATCCTAGGAACATCTTATAGTAGTAGTAGAAGAATGAAGGCAACGTCTTAGAACGCAGTGCGCCTCATAAAAAAGAAACCCGATATAAGACACAGCTGCATGAGGATAATTTTAATCAAATGCAAATAGGATGACTGCACATAGGATGAATCCGTTTAACCTTTCCTGCAGAAACCTAATAATTCGAAGTCTGGAAGAAGGATTCACATGAATGGACAAATATTTTCAACAATGTACCTCATGCTGTAGATGTCAACGTATCTGTCGAAATCATTCTGCTGCTTGGGAAAGTAATTTATAGTTTTTATATTTGAAAAACTTGTAATTTTCAGGCCTTATGAAGTCATAGATTCAAACATTTCCAATCGGATCAGCCGGCTACTTCTTCGAATTTGTGCGTGCATATTCAGGACTACTAAGTTTGCATCCATTTCAGATAAATTGGATGAAATTGCTGGAATAATGTAGAATTTTATTAAAGGAAGAAAGCAGTGCAATTTTATAATTTTGGTATGGACGGCACGTCTCATTTTCTTCTTCGTCTTTTTTTTAGTCCGAAGGGGCTTTGTTCCTGAAGGGCTATTGTTTTCGTTTTGCGATTTAGCGTCGGAAACATTAAATATAGGTTCACGTTTCAAACTGTTGCCACCAAATGTCGCAGCACTGTATTATATTTAAAGAAATTAAATAATGAAGAATGTGCATAAATGTATGTATGTTTTTCGTATTGTGATAAAACGACTGTATTTAGAGCCATCCAATTTTGAATGACGTAATCCTACTGCGAATATAGGCATCTGGAAGCCCAAATTTGAAATTTGGAATTTGTTTTATTGCCGATTTCATATTTCGTAAAACTTTAACGAATCTTTGATTAACAAACTCGAAGATTTCAAAGAGAGCAATGGCAACGTTGTACTGGAAAAAAAATTATCCCTAGCGCTTGAGACTGTGTATCGAAAATTCTAAAGATATGTTCAGTTTAAAATTATTTTCGATATTGCTGTTGAACTGAATTTTATGGTTTAAGTGAGAGGAAGATGATATTTAAGAAATAAAGGTAACACACAAAATGTTAAAAAAAGCCCGTAATTTACGTCATTTAAACGCATTTTTACGTAATTTTATTTACGGACGTAA
Source organism: Stegodyphus mimosarum (assembly GCA_000611955.2). Taxonomy (NCBI): domain Eukaryota; kingdom Metazoa; phylum Arthropoda; class Arachnida; order Araneae; family Eresidae; genus Stegodyphus; species Stegodyphus mimosarum. Next base: position 98,563 of record KK112072.1, on the reverse strand, counting down.
TTTAAAATCTGAAACCTTTAAGATTCCCCCTCCCCACTTCGCAGTGTACGTACAGATGTCATTGAAAAAATCTCATCTGAATCTATTTATTCAATAGTGACCAAAAAGGATATTTTTGTTGAAATATGCTACCCGGAATTTTTCGCGATTACGATACTTCCGTTACTTCATACGAAGAAGTAAAAAGGTGGTTTTGACACGAGATGATTAATATTTTAAGTCAGAAGTAAAATATGGACATTGCTGTAATCTGTTTAGATGTAACCTTTTTATTCAGCACTTTTATTTCTTCAAGCACAACGCAGAAATTTGCAATGCGCTTGAGATACTCATTTAACAGTATAATCTTTTTTTGCTTTATTTATCTCTTCTTTATCGTACACAAACATGTGGCTACAAGTCACGTAAACTTTCCGAGTTCCGCCTTTTTCTAACAGAAGCCTGGATTTCTGCCCAGGACACTGGAGCTTTGGTAACTTAATTAGCGTGAAGGCTTCTTCAACAGCCTAATGTAATGGGTCTTTCTGGGATGATCGGAATCTTTTTTTCTGAGTGTTTCTGCGACATTCCCCCTTTGGATAACGTCCAGACTTAACACATGGAGAACTGTTAAGAGACTTTAAAGCAATCACCGGACTCATTAAAAGGCTTTCTTGGGGAAAAGATTTACGGTTTTCTTGATAATAAAACTCTTGGAATAGCTGGAGGTAGGCAAATGAGACAAATAATTATATTTTCGTGATGAAATGCGTTAACAAACGGCCGATGACATCTGTGGCAAAAGCACAAACTTTTAAGTACGTTTGTAGAATTGTTATACTTCATAGGATTATTATTTTAACGACATAGTACTGCGGAGCTGAAGTAAAATGCAACTTATTCTGAATTATTACCTCTGTCGTATTCAATTTGAAAATCTCTCGTTCAAAGTTTATAGACTTTAAAAGCTGCTAGCTAGCAAAGTTTGATTTCAAGCCCTAAGCTAGAAATATTATATTTTCGGAATTTGCAGAAAATATTATTTGCAGTCGTTCAAAAATGCAGTCCGTGGTCACCTCCTTTAGTCTTTGCGAAAAGAGGAAAGAGTAAAAAAAATTAAATAATCTGAAAGCTTTCAGATTTTATATTACGCGCAAAGGGACTTTTTTAACGCCTTGTGAGTTACCTTTATTTATTAAATATCATTTATTCGCACTTAAACCGAAAATTTCAAATCAACAGCAATACAACAAAATAATTTAAAAAGAGCATATCTTTAGAATTTCCCACTCACAGTCTCTCCCATTGGAGATAATTTTTTTTTCTTTTTTTCCCCCGTACAGTGTTGCCATTGCTTGCTTTGAAATCCCTGAATTTGTTAATCAAAAATTCGTTAAAATTTCCCAAAATATGAAATCGGTCATAAAACAAATTACAAATTTAAAATTTGGGCTTCCAGATGTCCATATTCGGATGGAAAAGTTCAATATTCAAAATTTGGTGGCTCTACGTACCGTTGTTTTATAACAATACGAAAAACATACATACATTTATGCAGATTCTTTATTATTTAATTTCTTTAAATATAATGCAGGGCCCTACTATTTGGTTGCAACAATTCGAAAAGTGAGACGTCATTTATAGTTAACCAACGCAAAATGCCAAAACGAAATTATTAACCCTTCTGAGTAAATTACCCCATTGTGCTAATAAGACATATGCTAATTATATCGATTTCTTAAATTTTTCTGACGTTACTTTGACGAATTTATTATTAGGTGTATTGAAAAACTTTATTAATTTAATTAAAACTTAATGAGATATTTAAACCTTAAGTTCTTTGAAATCGTTTTAACATAAACAATATTAACTAAATATAAACTACATTGAACAATGGTTTATTAAAACTCTGCATAATAAAGCGAAATAAAAAAGATATTTCTTTTACTTTTACAAATTAAATAAAAATTTCAAAAATTTCATACATATTTCTTAACGCTATGAATTTTAAAAATTAGTAATACTGTAATCTATAGTGTATTGCTTATCATTGAAAGCAATAATAAAACTAAGAAAGAGATCTCCAAAGCATAATAAAATGTGAAAACAATTTGCAAAAAAGGAAAACGAACGACGGGGAAAAAGTCTGAAAAATTCTAATTTTAAAGTTCTCCCAAAAGGGTTTGTTAAGATATTTTACGTTTCCTCTGACCTCGTAGTCTACCAGTCCGCTGTTACAATCTCTGTTTCTAACCCGCCCCTTTTTTTGTCGTTTTAGCTTTGTTATTAAAGTATCGTTTTATTCGCACTTACATCATGTACAATTCAGCAGCAATCTCACAAAATTTTTAACGCAGCTTACGTTTAGAATTCCCGATGTAATGCTAAGTGCTAGAGTGGCTTACAAAACATATTTTTATCTTATTATTATTAACGTTTTGTGCTCCTTTCATTAAATATCACATTCTTCTCACTTATGTCACAGAAAACAAAAATGTTTCATTCGGTACAATGTTGCCTCTTCTTGCTTTCGAAACATTGAAATTGTTAATCAAAAATTCCTTAAATTTTTATAAAAAATAAAATTAATAATAAAAAAAGTCTAACATTAGTCTATCAAAACATTGAATATTTTTAATTAGATAAATCATGAATTAAATGCATTTTTACTTCCTTGTACGAAGTGAAAAGGAAGTATTGTAATCTCGAAAAATTCCAGGTATCATATTTCAACGAAAATATCCATTTTGACCGCTATCGAATGCAATTTAACGATGTTTTTGCGTGACACATGTACGTAAGGTCAGAATAAAGGAGTCTTTTTCCCCAAACGAATTGTAAAACTGATTTAAAATCAATTCAGAAAAGATTTTTGCGGGGTGTCTGTACGTACGTACATATGTACGTATATATCTCCCATAACTCAAAAACGAGTAAGTTCAGAACGTTGAAATTTTGTATATAGGACTGCTATAATATGTAGATGTGAACCTTCTATTTTGGTTGCAATCGGCCGCACTAAAAGTATGTAAATATATTTGTACATATCCACTCAGTTACTCGACTCAGCTCAATTCCTTTACTATTATATGTTTGTAAATTGCTATTTTTTTGCTTTAAAAATGATTGAATTACGTTGTTCTTATCTTCCGGTTAAGGTTTTATGCCTTTAATAAACCTGCATGCAATATTTATAGAATTATCAACAATTTAAAAGTTGTTTAAGTGCGGCGAAGCCTAATTTGTTTTACCATAGCGGCCATATTTGTTTACATTTGAAACTGAACAGAATAGTGGACTTGTTGCCAATCTAGAGAAACTAAGCTTCGCAACAACAAAGATGAGCCTTCTTTTATTTTTAAGAATTAAATCATGCTAAATCAATTCTGGAATTTATTCGAGGAAATAAGTGTTTGAGATTTACTTCTTAATTTTTTATATAGATATTTTGAGTGTTTATGTATTTTTGCCTTGCCGCGAAGTGAAAACGGAATTAATTGAATAAGAAATACTGAATTGTCTGTGAAAAACTGTTTCCTCTTTCTTTTTAGTTGTCTAATTTCTTTTATACATCGTTTTAGATTTATTATAGTATTTGAATAGAACGTATGACAACGGTTAGATAATTTTCCAGATGATATACATAATTTTTGTGCATTCTGAGTTATAAGATGAATGAGATATAACGCTATAAAGTGAACGTAGTGCCAGAGTGTCGCCATGGTAAAATATTGTTTTTTTTGTATTTATTCTATTGAAGCTTATGTGCTATCGACGAAGTTGACTTAATACAATCCAGTAAGTTTAAACGAAATTCAAGATGTGTATAATTTAATATTCTGTACAAGGAAGTCATGTGGTGTACACATCAGATTTTTAATATTGAAATCAATCCCATTCAAAAGAAAGAAAAGAATATTCTTAAGAATTTTATCTGTTGCTTTCAAATAATTTAGTTTGTTAATTCACTACAGGCGGATTCAGACTGAAAGACAAATATCTTACATTTTGTTGAATGGCAACAGATTCGAATGAAAACTGAAACAACGCGTTTATAGTGATTCCCCTCAAAATTCCATTTCGACACTAGTTGCCCTTTTGGACTGAAGAAAAGGATATGTTATGTATAGAAATTCTAACCTCTCTGCCTACCTTAAGAAAACAATGGATTCCTTTACGTTTTGAACTAAGAATAAAAAAAGTCGTAATAAGTTTAATAAACCATAAAATTTGCATATACCGCTTACTCGCCGGTTTTCCTTTGCATTCTGCAAGCGTGGGCAAATTTCTCTTAGAATATTAAATATGAAATCCCGTTCTTAAGTAAATTTGCACATATTACTTGGCTCTTATAAATTATCAGCTTACCTACTTACAAATTAATTTTTAAATTGGTTAATTAAAATTTTTACTTCATTGAACGAAGTAAAGGAAGTATTGTACTCACAAAAAATTCCGGGTATCATATTTGAATGATTATTATCTTCCGATTAAGGTTTTTATGCCGTAAGTTAATCTGCATGCAATATTTGTAGAACTATCAACAATTTAAAAGTTGTTTAAGTGCGGCTAAGCCCAATTTCTTTTTTACAATAGTAGCCATATTTGTTTACATTTGAAAGTTAGAAGAATAATGAATTAATTCTTTCTGCACTTTCAGTGTCTTTTTGCCGAGTGGGACCAAAAGAAAACTTTTAGTTTTGTACACCGAAAAATTTCTTGCCTGCTGGTCGAATTGCTTGTTTTTGAGTAGAAACTGTAATTTTAATTGTAAAAATTGTTTTAACTGTACTTGATGTTTTATTTTTTTCTATATCTTTAAATTTTTAATGAAAATATTTCGAGTTTTTATGTATTGAAGTGAAGTGAGAACTGAATTAATTGAATGAGAAATATATCTCTAATGAAATTCAAGGAAATAAATGTTTCGTATTAGCAGCAAATGTTGTCGCCAGTTTGTCTCCGACAGAAGAGAATGTTTACGAGTAGCCCGAGTGCATTAGGTATGCGGCGCTGAATTGTCTGTGAAAAATTGTTTCTTTTTTATTTGCTTAATTTCTTTTATACATCATTTTAGATTTATTATAGTATTTGAATAGAACATGTGGCAACGATTACGTAATTCTTCAGATGACATAATTTTTGTGCATTCTGAGTTGCAAAATGAAGGAGATGTACGCTTTTAAGTGAACCTACCGCCAGAATGTCTCTATGGTAAATAAATATATTGAATTTTAAAGAGTGCATTTATTCTAGTGTGGTTTATGCGTTATCGACAAAGTAGATTTAATTCAATTCAATAAGTTTAAATGAAATTCAGGAAAAAATGCGTATGATTTTTATGAAATATGTAATAAAACAAATTCCAAATTTGAGCTTCTAGATGACCATATTCGAAAGAGGACTACATTATTAAAAATTTCATGTCTTTCAAAATTTCATGATTCAAATTCTGAATTCCCGTTTAACATTTCAGATTGTTGCCACCAAATATTATCGCCCAGTATTATATTTAAAGAAATTAAATAATGAAGAATCTGCGTAAATGTATATATATTTCTCCAAATGTGGTAAAACAACGGTACCTAGAGCTATCCAATTTTGAATTACGTAATTTTCCACCCGAATATGCGCATCTGGAAGCCCAAATTTGGAATTTGTTTTATTATCTATTTCATATTTTAGAAAACTTAAACGAATTTTTGATGAACAAACTCAACGATTTAAAAGCGAACAATGGCAACACTCTATGGTAAGGAAAAAAAACTTTTTATCTCCACCGCGTGCAACTGCGCAAATTCTAACGATACTCTCATTTTAAATTATTTTGCGATATTTCTGTTTAACTGAATTTTATGGTTCAAGTGCGAAGAACATGATATTTAATAAATAAAGGTAGCACACAAAACGTTAAAAAAACGCCCCTTTGGATGTAAATTAAAATCTGAAACCTTTGAGATTTTATTTATTTATTTATTTTATAATATCGCGAGTCTCTCTTTTGACCTAAAATTAAAACACGCACAGTAACAAGATTTCTTACTATATCCAAGGTCTTTTTATTTATTTCATTAAGATGAAATTATTTTTATGAGCCATTGCTTTTGTAAACAAATGAACTCTTCTGATTCTGTGACACTACTTCAAAAAGAGAAGTGTGCCTCTTTTCGATGATTACAAACTCGAATCTCATGTTCCATTAGGCTCTCAACTATTCCACTGCACATTCCGTTTCCACTTAAAATTCCACGAGGTACTCTAGCCTCTATCAAGAAATTTCTTCATCTGTGGTATCTGGAAAAAATTTCACTCCCGCTTCACGAAGAATGTGCCACATTTCTTTACCCAGTTAACATCCAAAATAAAATTAAAAAGAGAAGGGAAAAAAGGTTAATATTCACTGATCTGTCAAACTGATTAATATCAACTAACTGGTAACAAATTCTGTGGCGAATTTTTCCCTAATCAAAGATTTATCGAAACAGTTTGATGGTTCTTTAAAACACTTCAATTATATGGAGTCGTGTCGCTTGGAGCAACTCCAGGGAACGGAAAACAATGCGAAAAAAATAATTGGAATTCCGTTACTAAGTTTCTTGACATCAATGAGACAGAAAATGAAAGAAAAGAGTAAATTACGATCTTCATTCTAATTAGAGAGTACGACGTAGATTCTCTTGCTCTTGTCACCCTAGTAATGATAATAGAGACTAAATTAAGTCAGTTATTAACTTTTAGAAATCAAAAGCTGTTTCAGGAGCTTCAGCGAGTTGCTTTCGTCAGTATTTCCATATCTAACTTCATTCTTTCACAAAACTTCAATAAATAATCTTTTTAAACACAGTCTACTTTGTTTAGAAAGCAGTCTACATATGCCAAATGTAGCAGTGCCAGGAAAAGTTTACATAATATCTGCAGACGATATTTGAATTGGTAAACATTAAAAACAATCTGTAATGAGCATAAAATATGTTCGGAAAGCATTTTACGTCTGGAAGTTGTTAAATAATCTTGAATGATTTTTTTTCCACATTTGTGTAAAGTTTTAAACCTTTTAATGAATTAAAACCTGCTTAACTAAATTTCTATGAAGTGAAAAACTTAACGTTTCCAGGCTTTTTTACAGGCATATTTTTCAGGCTTTACTTGCGTATATAATTTAGAAAAGGAAAAAGAGAAATCTGAAAGGATTCAAAATTCTTCGTGCTCTCGCTGAGCTTGCAAGTTAAACATCTGATTTTAAATTCACTCTTACTAACGTAACCTTTTTTGTTTTTTAGCTTTATAATTAAACCTCTCTTTCCTCAAGCTTACGCCACGTAAAATTATACAATAAAATCACAAAAATTTAAGAGTAGTATACTTAATACGTTTATAATTCCCGATAGAGCGTTGAGTGTTGGCATACATTTTTCTGTTTTTTAATCTTTTCTCAGTTCATCATATCAGTGTTCAGTTCCTACATTAAGATGACTTTACAAAACTTTTTGATTATTATTATTAATGCTTTTACTGTTTACTTCATTTATTAAATATTATTAATGATTTGTCTGTTTACGTCATTTATTAAATATTATATTCTTGGTCCTTACGCCACATAAAATTCAATTCAACAGCAAAACATTTAAAAACAGTCTATTTTTAGAATTTCTCATAGACAGTCTCGTGCACTGGAGATAAAAATGCTTTATTCTGGACAGTGTTGCCACAGCCCGCTTTAAAATCCTTTAATTTGTTAATCAAAAGTTGTTCAGAGGCTTACAAAATACGAAATAGATAATGAAACAAATTTTAAATTCGAAACTCGGGCTTCCAGGTGCACATGTTTGAGTGGATGACTACATTATTCAAAATTTGATGGCTATACGATACCGTTGTTTTTCACTACAGGCGAGAAACATATATACATTCATATCGACTTTCCGTTATTTAATTTCTTTAACTATTATTTAAGTGATGTTAATTTATTTAAGGCAGCTAATTAACTTAATATTTATTCTTTTTATAGAACTTTTATGACATCAAGTTTTACACCTCCTCCCTTCCTCATTGCAATCGGCAGTACCAAATATGTGTATGAAATGTATGAAACATATGTATACATACACCCACCCCTCCTTACCCGGCCTTTATTATAACAATCTTTTGTCTAAATCATATACTTCCAATTACAGAAGTGTTTCAAATGACGACAATATTCACGTTCTGGCAATGTCAAATTAAAAAAAAACAATTAATTTTGAATAAATAACGAAATTTAACTTGTAAAAATGTCTCCCGGTTCTTATACTTATGTTCGGGAAATTTTATACTCGTTATGAAAAAATAAAAATACGAGAAGTTTGACTCCCATACGACAAAATTAATCCAGCTATTTAATTACAAAATTTGCAATTTTTTATGTCATTTTCAACTTGTCTGGAGAGATGGGTTATTTAAATTAGAATGATTGGAGGCGATAAGTTTAAATGAAGTGCAGCAAAAAATGTGTAATTGCAGTAGAAAAGGGAGGTGCACAATCAGATGTTACAGTAGTTCTATAATATACAAACTTTCAACGTTCTGTGGCTAATCGTTCTTGATTTATGCAATATACATATATACATACATCTGGACATATAGACGTCAGGAAAAAATCCCTTTTGAATCCATTTTACAATGGAAAAAAGAGCAAGGAGGAAAAGCATGACCTTTATTCTTTTTGGAAAACGTGAGGTGCTTTTCTCTGGCCATACGCAGAGAATTATCGTCACAAATACCGTCCAAATGAATTCGCGTCAAAATGGATATTTGTCTTGAAATATGATATCTGAAATGTTTCGCGAGTGCAGTACATTTCTTTACTTTATGCAAGGTAGTAAAAAAGTAGAAGAAGCAAATTGAAGAAAGCATTTGAAACGCTTTCTTCAATTAATTATTTATTTATTGTCTATGTTTTTATAGAACACAGTCGTTATTCATCCAAAAAGAAAATTAGGATAAAAATCACAGAAAGACGAGATATTTTTTGTCACATTTTTCAAGCATTAATTTCCTAGTAGTTTGTTGTAAAATTTTAGAATGTTGCAGATTGAATATTTTGCTAAATTTATAAGGTATTTTTTCCGCTTTTAGCAAGCCTTTGTGGTGTAATAGTCAGCACACTCGGCGGGTATTCGAGAGATCCTAGGTTCGAGTCCCGGAGAGGGCATTCCTTATTTTTTATGTCTCCTGCTTCAAAAAAATTCATAATGACTCTACAAATTATAGAAAAGTTTCATTTATTGATAAATTTCTCAGTTTGTTTTGGTTTAAATATTTAAAATACTTTTTATTAATTCAAAATTTTTCAAACGCTATTTGTTTAATATTCCGCATCATTTATCCTCATGATCAAAATTTTCTTCCGTGAATCTTAAAGCATTAATCATGATTTTAGCACTGTTTTTTCTACAGTGGACTTTATCTGAACTTTATCATCTATTGCATAATACCCTCTTCTTGAAGGACTAGTTTATATTTTGCCGTTTCGTTTCCATTAAGAAGTAGTTTATTTATCTTTCGATTTTATCTTATTCATTATTATTCCTCTGTGTTTCAATTTAAAAAAAATCTGATGCGTATACCACATGACTTCCTTGAACGGAATATTAAATCATACGCATTTTACTGCATTTAATTTAAACTTATTTCCTCGAATTTCATTAGAGATAGATTACTCATTGAATTAATTCAGTTCTCACTTCGCGGTAAGGCAAAAATACATAAAACCTCAAAATATCTTCATTAAAAAATTGAAAAATGTAGAAAAACATAAAACACCAAATACAATTAAAATTAGAGTTTTTACGCAAAAACAAGCAATTCAGCCGTACGTGGAGAAGTCTTGTCAAAAATATAGTACGTACCATCGTACTCATCAAAAATATCGTATGTACGTACATACGTCACGGAAAAAAAAGTCTTCTTTGAATCCATTTTATAATCCGGTTGGGAAAAAGAGTGTTTTAATCTGTCCTTATGTACAGATGTCACGCACAAAACATCGTCCAATTGCATTCGATAACAATAAAAATGGATATTTTCATTGAAATATGCTGCTCGGAATTTTTCACGATTACAATACTTGATTAACTTCGTAGAAGGAATAATAATGATTGCCATACAATCTGTCTTATGTGTGTCTTGAAATTTTGTGGTTTGACTTGACTTTAACCAATATCCGTATGAGCAGGTTGTATTGATTTCATACAATTCCTATTTGCTGAAAGACCAACATAACATTGGTTTACACGTATAGTTGGTTTACACGTATAAATACTTGGGTTTATATTGTACTCTAACTAAATTAACTAGATTCTACATCTATTGATAAGCTGTGAATGGGAAAGCAAGTGGTTTATATTTTGCTCTAAGTTAATTAAATTCTATATCTATTGATAAGTTGGCAATGGTAAAGAGATGGGTTTTTATTTTGCTCTAACTAAATTAACTAGATTCTACATCTATTGATAAGCTGTGAATGGGAAAGCAAGTGGTTTATATTTTGGCCTCACTAAATTAACTAGATTCTATATCTATTGATAAAATGGGAAAGCAAGTGATTTATATTTTGCTCTAAGTTAATTAGATTCTATATCTATTGATAAGCTGGGAACGGGAAAACAAGTGGTTTATATTTTGTTCTAACTAAATTAACTGGATTCTGTATCTAATTATAAGATGGGAATGGGAAAATAATGGGTTTATATTTTGCACTAACTAAATTAACTAGATTCTATATGTATTGATAAGCTGGGAATGGGAAAGTTAGTGGTTTATATTTTGCTCTAAGTTAATTAGATTCTATATTTATTGATAAGTTGGCAATGGGAAAGCGATTTTATTTTGCTGTAATTAAATTAACTGTATCTATTGATAAGGTGGGAAATAGAAAGCGATGTAGTCGTTAAATCATAAGGTCTTTCTCCCGCCTTCTTCGCATGCCTTCGTGGAGTAGTGGTCAGCACACTAGAAGGGTATTTGAGAGGTCCGTGGTTCGAGTCCCAGAGAGGGCATTGCTCATTTTTCACATCTCCTGCTTCCAAATAACCTACTGAGGCCGTACAAGTGGCGCCCGAACAACAACAAAAAAAAGGTAGTGGTGTAGGATTCTCCACCACCAAGATCTGACGATTGAGTCCCCTAATCCCCAGTCGCCCTTTAAAAGGAGAGTATATAAGGTATTTCTCCCGCCTTCTTCGCATGCCTTCGTGGTGTAGTGGTCAGCAAGATCGACGCGTATTCGAGAAGTCCGTGGTTAAAGTCCCAGTGGGGCCATTACACATTTTTCATGTCTCCTGCTTCGAAATACCTAATATCTCTACAGAGAACTGTAAATTCGTCTGTGGCAGACCATTTCTGCTGGTCTAAGTGCAGGACTCCTACTTAGCTTTCCAAACTTCTCTAATCTTTCGATCGGATTGAACTTAAGATACCAAGGGGATATTTGCTATTGTAAATCCATTTAAATGCTTTGTCTTGCCATTTGGTATCGCTAAGGACAAGTGCAGGGCATCTCGAAAAACATGATATATGCAATTTTTAATAATCAGTGCGATGTTTATATGTAACTGAAAGCTTTTCAGATAATTTGTATTTTTTTATGCGAACTGTGGTCCCTGTGGAACACATCAATAATTACAAAAATGGATGGTACATGTTAAATCAATGATTGCAGAGTGGGGTTTAAAAGGCATCTAAATCTGAGATTCTACTTCTGAGGAGGCGTAAGATTCGAGAAATAACACTCAATAACCTCTGCTTACTTAGGAAATTGTAAAACTTGTAAATAATGTAAGTTTTCTCGGGGTTATCGCTAATCAAAGGCTCACATGGACTTTTCATATTAAGTATGCCATAGGAAAAGCCTCTAATGTCGCTAACCAACTTTCTGTACTCCTCCGAAACGGAGGAGTACAGAAAGTTGGTTCTGAACTGATCTCAACAAGAAGAAAGAGGTCTACCTATTCGCCATGAGGCCAATTCTATGCTTATCATCTCTAGTTCAGGCC
>KK112072.1:44006-86474 GCA_000611955.2 Stegodyphus mimosarum | reverse complement strand
TAGTACGAATTAAGATTCTGAGATGAATTATAAATGCTTATTACCTGATTAGAAAAAACTGAACCATGGTGAAAATCGATTTTATAGTGGACTATATTTCTAAACTTTGTAGAGTATCACTCAATTTTCTAACCTTTATTTTCTGTTAATTTCTTTTTCTATCAGCCTTGTTTCCTGCCAGAACGTAAATTTCTAACTGGCGCGATATTCAGATTAGGTAGCAAGAAGAAAATATCTAAAGGAAGGTATTGGAGGGTGAAATCAGTGCGTGTACTACCTGCTTGAAGGCCCCGTTGCTAACTTTGATTCTTGAGCGATCAGTATTCTTGCCATTTGGATTGTTTACGCCGAATTCGGTCAAAGCTAGCTTGCGCTCTAGTTATACTGTGAAGCCGTTAGGTTACACTTAATTTCATTAGTTTTAATTCATCCATTATCTTTAAGCTAAGCCATAATTGTTGACCTGTGAAAGCACTAGTTGGTGCCGACTGTTAAGATTATTTTCGGTCAAATAAAGGGTCCTTTACACCAGTTCTTTATCTCTCTGGTACTTACAAGATATAACGAAAACTCACCAGTTGTCTTTTAAGGTTCTGGTCAAATTTCATGTTATCTAAGAAGGCCAAACTCTGTAATGAGCTTTTCTCCCACACTGTAAAGGCTGTGAGGCAACAATTTTTCAGAAGTCCTTAATTACCAAAGCATCCCAGAAGATAATTTAATCAGGTTATTTGCTACCCACGTGCTTGGAGACAACAATTTCTAAACCTAGATCAACTGGATTACTGGATAACTGCATTAACGAGATTACTGACTTTTACTTGTGTAATATATTCCTGTATATTGTTCATTTAATTTATTTTTGCATTTCCGAATCATGAGTTCCAAATAACTGTATAGTTCATTTACTTTGTTCGGGTTACTTGTGTCGGTTTATTTCACATCTTTTAGTTTATATTTTGCTTTAGGCGTCGCGTGGCTTTTGTCTCTCGTCCCTTCCCACCTGATTGCCATCTTTGCAGTACAAGAGTACAGTATACTTGTACAAAATATGTACAAGAGCAATATTTGCAGTATGTTCTCCTCCTTTTACTTCACTTCTACTACCCTTCATGGAAATTTCATCTCCTAACTTGGTAAACTTATAAGGTATTTCTCCCGCCTTCTTCGCATGCCTTCGTGGTGTAGTGGTCTGCATGCTCGAAGCGTAACCGAAAGGTCCGTGGTTTGATTCCCGGCGAAGGCGTTTTCCATTTTTAACGTCTCCTGCTTTGAAAGAACCTAATAATTCTACAACTGGCGCCCGAACTAAAAAGGTGGTGGATAATGATTCTTCACCACCGGGATTTCGCGATTGTGTCCTCTAAGCCCCAGTCGCCCTTTAAAAGGGGGAGTATATAAGGTATTTCTCTCGCCTTCTTCGCATGCTTACGTAGTGTAGTGGTCTGCATGCTGGACGCGTAACCGAGAGGTATGTAGTTCGATTCCCGGCTAAGGCGTTATTCATTATTCATGTCTCCTGCTTCGAAATAACCTAATGACTCTACAAACTCATGTGCTGTGGGACTTAATTTTCTTATCTATTATTCATAATAATTATGAATTATAATGAATAATAATTATATTAATTATGAATTATTATTCATAATCCTTATCGTATTATCCATAATTTGTTATGAATTATTATTCATAATCCGTATCTTAGCAATTTCATAACCCATATCTGTATTCGCAAGCTGAAAGAAAGAAATAACTAGTCTAATAAAGGTGAAAGAAAGAACTAGTAGTTAATCCAAGTTAAATATACAACTTGAATATATAAAATTTGGATTGACTATTGTACTTAGCAAAATAGTTTCTAACTTCAATGTTTAGTAAAATTCCCTTTTTTTATTTCTTACTAGATGGTCCTCCAATGTCACACAGAAATTTTCCTCCATCATTTTGGAACAGCAACTACCAACCAATGCCAAATTCTAACATCAGTAGCATGGGTCCAGGCGGCCTTGGAGCGCTGCCACCTGATCTGACTTACGGAAGTGATCCCTACCATCATCATCCTGGAACGCTCCACGCCACATTGCATCACCAGAATGACCCGTGGCACTACACATTGACTGGACAACCAGGACATTTCGGACACCACAGGTCACACGAGTTGACATCATACCATCCTGGAATGTCCACGGTGACCGGGGCATCTAGGTTTACTCCACAGTATGGATCCCTGTTACTGCAACCGACGGTCCGGTCGGCGGCGCGGCTGGGGTCTGCGGCAGCGGCTTGTGCTAGTCTCGAAAAATCTGCTGCGGAAGGTTGGGGATCGACGAGGTACCACGATCCTATTGGACACATGGATTCCAATTATGGCGCCGCTTATGGCACCATGACTCCAATGCCAGGTAAACACGGTTCTCATTTCCCATGGCGCTAAAGATTTCTTTAGTTTGACAATAGTGAAACTATAATACTTATTCTTTTACTTATACTAGCGAAGTACCCGATGCCAGTTAAGTTAGATTGAAAGCAATGCATCTAACAACAGAGATAACGATACCAAGAGAGATCCTTGTCTAATAACGATGCAAAAAATACGATTCATAGTCATACATTTTTCAGTTAGTTGCGATATGGAACCTACATAAAAAATTTCGATGGAAAAATAAGCTAATTCTCTCCCATTATGTCAGCAACAATGGCACGCAGTTTTTAATAATTTTCGTCTTTCTAATGAAATGGTTGTAAAAGCTCAAGTTCCATCCAGTATTTGACTTATATTTAATTTTAGTCGATTAAATGTAGCAAAAGGTGATCATATTTGATCAGAAATCAATAATGCGAACAAACAAACAAACGCAACAGGTATTCTTCTTTATATATATATAGATTTTGTAAACCTTATAAATTTTTGATTAACAAACTCTAATATTTGAAAGTGAGCAGTAGCAACACATTTCGATATAAAGCATTTTTATGTCCCACGCGAGATTGTTGAAAATCGGACAGTAGTGTGCGAAAATTTCAGAGTTTTTAATTAGTATTTCGGCTGATTAAAGTCGTACGAAGATGGGAACAGTCGAAATGGCTTCCCAAGGATTTTTAGAATCGGGAATAATGTATTTAATGTTTAGCAATGCTATTTTTATTTCATTTTAAAACTCCAAATTTTTTATTAACAAATTCTACGATTTAAAAGCGAGCAGTGGCAACGCTTCTCGAAATAAAGCAGATTTTCATCTCCAGCTTGCGAGACTGTTACCACTCGGAAAAATGAGGGCAAAAATCATCACTTTTCCTGAGTTTTAATTAATATCTCTGATTTTAGCTACTTTTTATCGAAAAACGTGGACGAAGACCTTTTCCAGGACCCAGAAAAGTATTATAGAAAATTTAGTGACGATAGCTGTAGTACTGACTGAGTTATTAGAAGAAAAATATACTTTCTTCTTTATACGTATAGATAAATATGGAGTGAATTAAGATTTTTAAAATTAAATTCATACAAAGGATGAAAAGGACACTAAACTAAATTAAGTATTCAGCAAGTTTACAAATGTTCTGTAATAAAAGAATAATTCGTAAAACATGAAGGACGATGTTCTAAAACTATTGCTTAGAAAATTCTTTAGATTCGCAGATTTTAAACTTAGTTAAATTTGAGAAAACGGAATGAACATTTCAGCACTTTAGAAATCATTTTATCATTTAATATATTTTCCTTTAAATTTCATATTATTCTCCAGATATATATAAAAAGCATTTACAGTATAAAGAAAATTAGAACATTTTTAAGTGAATTTAATTATACTTTAAAAAGATTCCATAAACATCGATGGAAAGAAGGAATGAATTTATTAATAATTTTGTTTTAAAATGTTTAAATCGACTTGAAATTGTCGTCAGAAGTGTGTAGTAAATGTTTAAAAGTATTTTGGTATTAAATGTTAATAAAAATGTAGATGTAAATACAATTCAGTGTTATATACATTGTAGATGGCGAACTTATTAATGCCATAACAAATTAAAAATGGTTTTTTTCAGTCCCAACAGATTCCGGCAGCTCCACGTACACAAGCATGTATGAATTATACAAATTACAAACAATACAAAGGCCTTACCGGTGACATTGGTTTCATGTCTGTAAGTTTTAATATATATTTGGGATCACGGTGATGGTGTATATCTTAAGATCTATGGTGGTGGTGGTTTCCTATGCATGATAAATTACTTCGATGAAATTTTAACTGGGGAGTTTCCTTCATTCCACTGCATCTATAGTGTATGCTTTATTATGGCTTACATTTTAATTGATTTTTATAGGATTAGCCTTACATCAAATTACAGTATTAAACCATAACATTCGTAAAGAGTACATACTTTGAATGTTGTTATATTATGACGATTCGATAAATTTTACTTGTGTCAACATTTTAAAAATTACTAATATGTATTTAATGATTTTGCATTTCACTTTATGAAACATAAACATTTATGGATGAAAAGAAATTCTCAAATAAATATTAGTTGCTATTATACTTTTCTTGTCATTTTCATTATCAGAATGATATAAGTATTTTGTTCAATTTAGGCATTGAATGTAATTAATTCTTTCTCAGCGAAGTCGCTCACACTGTTCTTGCATTCAGACATCCGCAGGTCACCCGAATGCCTGTGTCAATTTTCTACCTGGTGCTTTCCCCCATCATGGTAGTATATGGGTCAATGTTTTCGGGAGTTTACAAGTGACCTGCCAGACATTCTTTTGAAGCGACTATAAAGTAGCTGTTTTATTTGAATGCACCTTCTCTCTCCTTTGTGCAGCGTCACCCTTCAGCTGTTTATGCTCTCAGCTGCAATCTTGTTCTAAGGGAAAACTTCACATAGCACACAAAGATCCGAAAAGAGAAGTAATCACTCCACTTAAGTAGGTAATTCTTAACGCTGTAGAATTCTGCTTGGCAGGAGAAAGGAAATCCATTCCAAAAAAATTCATACGCACGGGAGTTTCAGATGTTTGAGGAGAATAGATTTTTGCCGCTATCGATGCGAAAGAATTAGCAGACAACTGCTGTCGAAAAGTTAAGCTTATGACTATATAAAACTCAGTGCAAAACGAATGTTTTATCGATGAGTAATCAAATTAAATTATTATATAGGATTTGCAAAATGTTAGAGAATAATTTCCGTTACTAGAAACGAAACTGAATTAGAAATCACTACAAAATGTCCCAAAATATTGCTTTTGATTCGTTTCGTTAAAATGCTAGCTCATCTTATAAGGTATTTCTCCGCCTTCTTTAGCATGCTTTCGTGTCGTAGTGGTCAGCACGCTCGGTGCCTATTCAAGAGGTACGTGGTTTGAGTACCAGCAAGGGCATTGCACATTTTTTCAGCTTCCTGACATCAGAAAATAACCTAATGTCTCTACAACGGCGCCCGAACTAAAAAAAGGTGGTGGATGACGGTTCTCCACCACCGGAATTTGGTGATTGAGTACCCTCATCTCAGTCGCCCTATTTCTCCTGCCTTTTTAGCATGCCTTCGTGATTTAGTGGTCAGCACTGCACATTTATTCAGCTTGCTGATGTAAAAAAAATAACCTAATGTCCTTACAACCCTTGTATCTTTTGTTTTATTATTTCTTCTGTGAGAAATCAATATGAAAAATATCTTTTCTGTAAATCTGTGATTGATAAGCACTAATTGTTGACTGACTGTCATTTATTTTCAACTCAGCATTAAGATCGTAATAAACTTTCCTTTGGTGGACACACAGACCCCATAACAAATACACGAATGATTATTTAACTGGTAAATTAACATGTTTTAAGTGTATACAGTCACACAAAAGCTTTTTTTTTGGTTAATTTCGTCTAAAAAACCTTTATTTTTTCAATAATAATAGCTGGGACAAAATCTTCTTCAGCTTAATTTTCTAGTCACTTGTTAAAACTGTGGTTTACGGCCTCATTGGAGAAGTGTGTCTAGTTTCCTATCTTATTCTAAACCCTTTATAATTGGTGTGACTTCTTTCACTTTGTGAACAATGCGTTAAGCTCTTTGAGTTATCAACCCGGCAAACGTCTTTCGGACAGCGACGCTGATGACTGTCACATGCGGAGACTGACAGCTGATTGGTTTAACGCATAGAATGACGGTATCAGACAAAGAATTATTTTGCTAAAGTGTCACAGCTCATTTAAGCTGAGTTCCGAAAGTGTTCGAACTTTTTTTTAAGTCTCTTTGCCTAGCCTCGGAACATCTTTCCAATCAAAAAAAGGGCTACTACTAGTATAGCAGAATGTGTCTTGTTTTGGAAGACCAGAATAGAGCGTAGTCTTGCGTGACAAACATTCCACGAAACTTTGAGGTCGACGAATTTGTTTCAGCTCTATTTTTTCATCTTAACCACAAAGAGAGTTGTATCTTTTTTTTTTTTTTTTAATTCGCCTGTCTAGTTTTGCGCATAGCAAAATAACTTGGATGATGACTTAAGCGTGTATTATTCTCTGTCAGTCGAATACAGTTAAACACGATTTCCACTCTAATTGCAATTATAAATCAGAAAGTACTTTCAGACAAGGTTCATGTTAATGTTCAAGAATACCTAAGTATCTGATTTTAAGGACACATTTTTTATTTAATAAAAATTTCAATTTACTAGTATCTAAGTTAAGGATCAGGTATCTGATTTTAAGGACACTTTTCAATTTAATAAAAATTGCAATTTATTAGTATCTGAGTTAAGGATCAAGTATCTGATTTTAAGAACACTTCTTAATTTAATAAAAATTGCAATTTATTAGTACTAAATTGCAATTTATTAGGAGCGTATTGTGAGCTTGATTTAATAAAAAATTTTTTAAAAATTATCTTAGTTTACATTTATTATTAAACACTATTGAAAGTTTTATTTCTAAACAAAAATACGTGAATCTGTTATCAAGTTAACACTAGTTATCAATTAATTAAGAAAAAATCACAAAAATTATGATTACTCAAAAAGTTACGTGTAGAATTTAATGAAACTAACCCACAGTATACAACACATAGTAAGGTATAAAATAACATGAAAATAAATTACCATACAATTATGGTGTTGTAAAAATTAGCATATGTATAAATGGAAAAAATCGGGTGTCTCAATTTGATATAGAAGAATTACCTGCAGTATGCAGTATGATCTCCCCTAGAAGCAATACAACACATACAGTGATGTGCGATACTGTCAATTATGCAATCTATCAGTTGCATAGAAAGCGAGAGCCATTGCTATTATGAAACAGTTGCAGGCGTTACAAGGTTCTGAAAAGGAGCAACTATATGTCTCCCTAAAGCATCCCAAATATGCTCGATAAGATTCAAGTCCGGTAACCGAGCTGGTCATTCCGTGCGTTGCATTGTATGGTGGTGAAGGTATTCACCCATGATGCGAGCCATATGTGATCTAGCATTGTTGTCCTGTAACAGGAAATTGCCACCTATTGAGCCGGCATTGAGGCGCACATAAGTATCAAGGATGCCGTTTCTATAGGCCTAAGCATTCTCGGTTCTACGCATAAGAACATGGAGGTCTGTTCGTCCACCCAAAGAGATGCCACCCCAAACATAAACACTTCCTCTCCCATATGCATCCCTTTCCAGATGTTTGATGGATGATAACGGGTTTCAGGTTCTCTGCAAATTGAATTGTTCTCTGCCTACTATCGCTTTGGAGGCTAAATCTGGGCTCATCCGTGAAGAGAACAGCCCTCCATTGATCAGCTGTCCAGTGGACATATTGACGTGCCCATGTCAAACGTTCCCTTCTATGACGTCTCGTGAGCGGCACGCAAATGGCTGCTTTCGGGTGCAGACTTCCTTCGTGAAGCTTTCTACGCATGATTGACGTTGACATCAACCTTCCACTGGCTGTAGCAAAGGAGGATATGAGTTGAGTCGCAGTTGAGATTCTATTCCTTCGTGCACATAACAAAAAATATAGGTCATCGGCGCTCTTCGCAGTGGTTGGCCATCCTTGGCTGTACCTCCTAAATGCCGAATCTGTTGTTAAAAATTGTTGCCAAAGTCTATGAACCACAGAAGGACTCACATTCAGCTGGTCACTTCTGGTTCACTTTGTCTTGCCTCTAGTCTCCCAACAGCTCTCCATTCCTTCGGGGCCCAAAAGTCAAGAAAGCAGAAAAAGGTTACTGCAGGCCGTGTTCCACTAGGGCTGTTGCCACACCGAGCTTAGTTTTAGCAGAAATGAGCACTAAAATGCTCTTAGGCACTGACTGTACTAAACTTCTGCATATATGTTTTACTTCTTTATTACGGAAATATACTTTTATAGCGTAGATAATCCCGTACTCTTTTGTTCTACAATCTGTTTTGCTAAGATGCTTCTTGAAAAATACTGCGATGAATTCATCTTTCTGTCAATGGGAACTATACCTCCAATGATACCTGCAGTGAAAAAAAGACCTTAAACCATTTATTGAGGATATTTTGCATCTTGTTGGATATGTTGATGTCTTATTGATTCACCCTTGCATCGTCTAACATTGTTACATGTGTAACCAGGAACAAATAACCGATATTTATTGCTCAATATGACATTTTGCTAGCCTTTATTTCCCAAAAGTTATATTTTGGAGCCCACAGTAATCGTTTTTGCTTTATTTGGCAGGTCAAAAGCTGTTTTTTTTTTGGCTTTCTTGGATTCCGACCAACAGTAAGACGGTACACATTTAAAAAATGAATTCCATAACCAATAGACAATGGATCTCTTTTAAGAGCTTTCCTAGCTTTGTTGGATTGCTAATGCTTTTCTAGAGTGGCAATCAATAAGATTTTAGAGTTGTTTTCGTTCCACATTTGCCCTTTTTTCCTGGAGAAAGCGTTTCAGTTTCATTCTTTCCCCTCAGAAATCGAGAAACGTTCGATTTTCCAACAGCAATCACAGAAGCAATATATCTTACAGTCACGGATGTGTGACTGTTAAGTGGGATAGATTTTGTTGTTTTTCTAGGCGTTATACCCATTTTTAGTACATTAAAATGAACGAATGCGAAACGTATTAAAAACGCATGAAAACGTAATTTCCTCTTCTTACTCTGTTCTTTATGAAACAAGCTTAAAGATAGTGAAACAATCCTAATTTTTTGTCTAAGCTTTTAGTAACTCGTAACTGCGCTTTTGGATTTAAACAAACAGAGAAATGGTTGTTTCATTTATATGATATTCATATGATTTTTGAATTAATTTATGAAACCATTCTAAGCCATAAAAAATATCCACATTAAATTCATTAAATGAACGCCGTTAAAATATTAATTACCTTTTACTGAACTCTAGAAAAGGGTTTATCAGGAGAAAATGTCAATTAAGAACGATTAAAATTACATTTCTAGATAATTATTGCAAAATCTAATGAATTATTTGTATATGGAAGAGCCCAATGGAGGTTTATGACTGAGGACCTTAGTGTAGGGCTTTCTAATGGAAACTGTCTCCTAATGTTCTATTCACATTAAATTTGCAAGACTTCTAAAGCTTATGATCCCAGCCCATTCGATTGGATTCAGACGCAAACACTGTGACGGATTATGTGCATAAAATAGTTTTTAAATTATGTATTTACATAAAAATAATGCCAACTAGAAAGATTTGAAATAAGTGTAAATAAAGTTCGGTATTTGAATGTCTCTACGGAAAAAATTATATTTTTGTTATAAGGGGTATGGTACGCAATTATTTTCTAATAATTTGATTAAACATTATGTACCTCCATTTCTGTCTATCTTTTAAGTCTGAGATCAATTTATGATTTATCTATAAATATATTTTAATTACTTTCGATTTGGCAGGGAGACCTGAATTTTCTCTGTGACATAACTGAATCATTAACTTAACTAGCTCTTTTATCCAGAAATATACGTTAATAAATTTTGATTTGGCAGAGAGAGCTGAACTTTCTATGTGACACAACTGAATCACTAAATTATCTAGCTCTTTTCTCTAGAAATATATTGTTGCGTTATACGGGTTCGTGGATTTGAGAGTATCCGATGAAAACACGATGCAGAACAATAAAAAGCACAATTTATTTACAAAATTCACTATTTACAGCACAGTTCCAAAATTACCTTTAAAATCGTCGAAAATCTACAATAAATACGCTGAAACAATCAGCAACACAGCTTCAGGCTGTAACTGTAAAGGTAGCTTCACGGCAACACTCACAAAACTCTCGCGTAGCTTAGCACTCACAGTAGGCAGCTATTCTCACAACTCTCACAACCAATCACACACTGCCGGCTCTCAGAAACGCAGGGGTTTATATAGCTTTTCTTTAAGTTCCACACGTTTCGAGAAATATCTCGACAGGAAGTTATTCTAGAAGCTTCCCGATTGGACCATGGGATATCGCCGATTTGGTCGCCAAATGGGTGATAAAGTTGCCAATCTGGCAACCCTACCATACACTATTTTATGACAACCCTAGTGCCATGCCGGAAAGCTTACATACAGGCGCAGCCGCCGAATTTTTCGCAACAATATGTTAATAACTTCTGATTTAGTAGGTATAACTGAACTTTCTCTGTGACATAACTGAATCACAAAATTAACTAGCTCTTAATCTTTTATCTAGAAATACGTGTTAATAACTTTTGATTTGGTAGGAATAACTTAACTTTCTCTGTGACATAACAAAATCACTAAATCAACTAACCCTTAGTCTTTTTATCTAGAAATATATGTTAATAACTTCTGATTTGGTAAGGATAACTGAACTCTTTGAGATAACTGAATCACTAAATTAACTAACTCTTAGTCTTCAGGGATAACCAAGCAATTATTTTCATAAAACAAGTACCAGTAATCTACGTGAGAAACAAATTCTGAATGCGAAAGTAGAAAAGTTTTGTTGGAATGTTTATGTAGAATACGAATGAATCCATTTTTACTCAATGAAAATAAAAATTTATTAACTAAATAATCTTTTCTCCACCGGGCACCTGAGTTCAGTGAACTGTATGAGCATTTTAATTTTGGAATAATACTATTTTTTTGCATTTCCCTCGCTAAAACAGAATGCAGTGAAATTTAGATGTTTAGTCTTCTCCCACATTTTCCCACATATCGAAAGGAAAGATTTTTATCCTTCCTCTTAACTTTTTCCATTTGTTTACCCTGTCGTAACTTACAACTTGACCGCAAATGAGCAACATTCGAATATACACCTGCATAACATCGTCACAGGAATAGGACAAACCAAAGAACATGACACTGTGTAGATTCATATAGGATGGACACCGGTATAGAAAAGGCATCCGCATAGCATTGTCAGGCATTGAATATACACTGCAGAAATCGGTATAAGATCGACACCGATGTAGAATCGACACCTACATAACATCGTCACAGGCATAGGACAAACCAAAGAAGGTGACACTGTGTAGATTCAACATAGGATGGACACCGGTGTAGAAAAGGTATCCGCATAGCATTGTCAGGCATAAAATATACGCTGTGTGGAAATCGGCATTAGATCGACAGCGATGTAGAATTTACATCTACGTAACATCACCACAGCCACAAAACAAATACGTAGAATCTACACCACGTATAATCTGCTTAGGATCAACACAAGTGTAAAACAGACACCCGCATAGTATCGTCAGAGGCATAGGATAAATTTATTAAGAACAGTTTATACGGTTATTCCTTAAATTAACCAGTTATTTATAATTTCAGCCTTTACTAGAACTTGTCTTTTTCGTTTCTTTATCAGAATGCGAATCGGTTAGTTAGTATTTAAAGAGGCTTTTGGACTGTAAGACAGAACGCGTTTTTGACCTGCTCTGGCACGCTAAGTTTAGTTCCTGATAGCTGTGATAAGTTGTAATTATTCGGCTCTGTATTATCGCTGCAGAAATTTGAATTTGATACGCAGGTTAGAAGGTTGGTTTGATACGCAGGTTTTTTTAACATTAAAGTATTAAAATCCGCCGAGCAGAAAGCTCCATGGATAGGCTGAAAATAAGAGAAAAAGTGTCATAAACTTTTTGATTCCATCCAAGGCATTTTGAATCTTTTTTGTGAGATGGAGTTGGACAGGTTCATACTGTACCCAAGGCTTCAAACTACCAACAGGCACATTTGACCCTATTCATGATGTTGTAGAGTCACTAAGGTTTTTTTGATGCTGGAGAAGTGAAAAATAAGCAATGCCCTCCACAGGACTCCAACCTGGACCTTTCGAATACGCGCCGAGGGTGATACAGTTACACCACGAAGGCATGCGGGAAATACCTTTTATACCCCCCCTTTTTAAAGATCATCTGAGGATATAGGAAACCAATCGTCAAATTCTGGTGGTGACGAATTATCGTCCACCACCCTTTAGTTCGGGCTCCACCGTAATGTCATTAGGATTTTCTGATACTGGAGTAGTGAATAGTGAAAAATGAACAGAGCCCTCACCGGGATTTAAACCTAGACCTGTCGAATATGCGCCGAGTGTGCTACCGTTACACCACGAAGGCATGCGGCCAGTAGGGAGAAAATACATTCCAAGGTTGTTTCCTGTGTTGTAATTCTACATATGGGAAAACTTATAACTCTTTTTCCTTCTCTCTCTTTTTCCACCTCTCCACCTCTTTTTTATTTACCACTTCTTCACACTATCTACCTTTCCCTCTCTCTATATATATTTTCTTTCTCTCTATACCTATTTCATTTTCATTAGATAATGACCCTTCTCTTATCTGTCTATTTCCTTCGTTCTCTGTATAGTAATCTCTTAATACTTTCACTTTCATTGTCTAGCTTCTGTGTTAATTTCTTTTGCTCTCTTACTTTCTATGGTTCTCTCTCTATATACACGTGTATGTGTGTCTCTTTTTTATTTTTTTTTTATTTTTTAGTCATTTACATATTAATTTTCCAATGCGTTATGAATGCCCCTCTGTAGGCTTCCAGAACCGAAAACTGAGAATTGAAAACAATACCAGTGTCAGATTAATAAACTGTAAGGTAATAACAACAATCATGCATTAAAATAATTTTCTCTCGCCCGTCATAGGTTTTATGGCTCAATGGTTTTAAAATCCTCCAGCTTCTTTGGAACTTTTCCTCTACGTTTGAGTAAATGGCTGTTGCCTGATCATTATTAAGCCACATACACTTTTCTCAAAGTATTTTCTTTTCAGCAAAATTAAAAAAATAACCTTTTTTAATCAAGGGAAGTTTTCATTTATTAACTTCTTTTTTATACCTATCATCAGACCAGTTCCAATGTCCAGCTCTCGACAGAAATCAAAATTCTGCTCACTGTTCACGCAAGGGAAAAGCAATATCTTCCTGCCATCCTCTTTTCTGCATCATGCCTCTAACCCTCTCCCCCCCCCCGGACACTTCGCAGTAATTCAATTCCGGGTGCCACACCGCCCGCCATTTTCATTTACTTCCGCTACCATGGACAGCAAATCGCCCTCGTCCGTCGCTTGGCTCCGCCATTGGCGGATAAAGGCGGAATGGAATCCACATTCCAAGCGAGGCATCCGCTCCGCTCTGTTATTGATCCGCATTCCCATCTCTCTTACCCCCTCCACCCACTTCTAGTCATCAGCTCCTACCCTTTCGAATGTTCAATTTATGCACAAAGAAGAAAAGCGCAATAGTAATTCGTAGGCAGCCGTTGTTTTCTTCTGCTTTTTTCAGTTGAACAATCAAGAGAATTTTTCTTCTTTGTTTCCTTCTTTTAGGTTCATAATTCATTTACTCGTCGCCAGACGCATAAGACAAACAGGGAGGTAACAAATACATTCGGATGATTCAAATACTTGGAACATTGCTGGAATGCCTGGAACTTTGCTCAATGGACACACCGTTTAGATCTGCCTCTTTCGTTATCCATTGTTTCGGTCTCTGATAGCATAATACAGTCTGTACCGAGACTGTACCGAGGCAGCGAATAAATTTTCTTTAGAAACTATCATTACCAAAGTTTTAAAAAGAAAAAAGTAAGCTTCAGACTCATATTCTCTGGCATATACAAGCGCTCTTTAGACCTCAAGTTTTGAATTTTCTGATATGTAAGAAGACTAAAAGAAAACGTTTGCGTTTTAGATAGAAACATATAAATTTATATTCAAAACGTGTTTGTTTGTTTCATAAACGATGTGTTAACCGTTGTAGATTGAACAATCCACGTCAGCAGGTTATAGAGACATGAGGACTTTTTCGTGCTGGAGATGTGAAAAATGAGTAATGCCCTCACAGGGATTAGAACTTCTGACCTCTCGAATACGCGCCGAGTGTGCTGACCATTGCATCACGAATGCATGTTAAGAAGGCGGGAGAAATTTTTAAAGGGCGACTGAGGATTAGTGGACCCAATAGCCAAATCCTGATGGTGGTAAATTACCATCCACCATCTTTTTTTAGTTCGGGCGCCACTGTAGAGGCATTTGGTTATTTTGGAAGCAGAAGACATGAAAAATCAGCAAGGCCCTCGCCGGGACTCGAACTTCGAAGCTCTCAAATATGTGCCGAGTGTACTGACCATTACACCACGAAGGTGGGAGAAATATTTTATATACTCCCCAGTTTTAAAGGGCGACTGGGGATTAGAGGACCCAAATCCTGGTGGTGGAGAATCATCATACATCACCTTTTTTAGTTCGGGCGCTACTGCAGATTTATTAGGTAATTTTAATGAGGGAGACGTGATAAATGAGAAATGCCTTCGTCGGAACCCGAAGCTTGGACCTCTCGAATACCCGCCGAGTGTGCTAACCATTAGAAGACGAAGGCTGCCAAAAGGACGAAGAAAATACCTTATAAGGTAACAGAGCTAAATTTTTTAAACAAAAATTCTCATCCTTGGCTTATCATAGCAGATAATCCATTACGCAGTAAAGGTCATTTATCTTTCTACATTGCACGGCATTTAACGTTATCCATTTTCAAAGCGAATAGCACACTTACTATACACAGCAATAAGTAGAATTGAACATGGATAGCTTAGGTAAATCAGCATCTTGGATTCACAAAACAGGACTTCTTCGTCTTAGAGAGGCTCTTATGGTAATAACTAATTGCTGCCATCGCCCTTATAGACCTGCCATGACACATCATAGAGTAGCTTGCTTAATATTCGTATCGCATTCTTCTAATGAATTGCGTTGCTTAGACTGTTACTTTCAAGCATGATATGAGTGAAAGTCTGAGCTTTCACGTGTCCAACTATATGTGTCCATTGCAATAAGGTTCTGAAAACTGATAGTAAGGTATTGAATGTCGCCAAACTACCCAGAGCATGCAGCACTCTCTTTCTCGAGGAGATATTTGAGATATATTGTATATATTCATACCGCCGTTTGAACAGAACCTTAGAAGACCAGATCTTATAGCCCCTTTCAAAAAGAAAAGCTGCAAGATTTATTAAAAGGGTGCCTCAGAGAACACTTGGCATAAAAACATTTCCGAGAGGGGCGTAAGGACAGTTGAGGGGTATTGAGAACTACTTGCAAGAGTACCTTAGTCAAAGTTTGCCACTAATTTAGAAAATATTGAAAGAGGGGCTATCGCAAAACCTACCGTTTCGAATTATTTAGGAAGCTGTTTGGATTCTACTTCATATTAGCAATCTTAAAAATGCAATTCCTTAGGAGATTGCTTTTACGCAGGACGTTCTAAATTGCATAATGTCAAGTATACATGAGACATGCCAGCAAATCTTGAGCTATCGTGGAGGACATCATTAAGTTGTGGTATTGAAGACTTAAAGTCTTTCGTGTGAATCCAAAAACTGGTATCCTAAATACTACAGTTATCTATAGAAAGTCCATATAATTTTCACTTATGAATTGGGGGGGGGGAATAGTTGTGAAATAAAGTGATAGCTAGTGTGCTTCTTATAAAAGCAAAGATTTTGTAGCACAGGCTAGACTTCAGTTGTTACTGTTTTCAAGGTCATAATAAATTTCTGTTAAAGATTCGAGGCGATTAGAGATTTTCTTTTACGTCAAACATTTCTCCCAACAAACATTTTTCGAACAGAGACTACGATTTACGAAAATATCTAAAACTGAGACCTGAAGTCTAGTTTCTCTGTGTCAGTATCATATTTACTGAAATATATTATTTAGCTAGATATTTTATTCGTCGAATCGCACTAATTAATTTATAATAATCATAAAAGACTGAATCTTGCATTTGAGTAAAATCGTAACTGTTCGTAAAAATACTTCAGTTCAAAGCAGGAAACATAAAATTGGTACGTAAAGGAGTACGGAGAGTTTTATCACTAAGTCTTTTCTACTCAATATTTATACTTATATCGAGACAAAAACAGAAAAAACTAAATTCCTACCACTTACCTCAGTGAAGAGAACATGCAGTAGTAAACGGTACCATCCCTCAAACTTTACAAGTGCTGAACAAGTAGCACAAATCTTGCGTTCCTGTCAGTTGAATAACTTGTCAAAAGGAATAATTGAACTCTCTAGTGAATAAATATAAATAGTTTATAGAAAAAAATAAGCCAAAATATTGTATAGCATAATATTGTTGTGCCATAATATTGTTGTGAAATACCCAGCTGCCGTAAGATAGCAGAGTTAGGGTTGCCAGAATGTAGCAGGGAAAAACACGTTTGCCAGAGTTGGCGTGAAATCGTCCATTTTCAGATATTTGGCGAGAAAATTCTAGAACGCATTCTTAGCGGTTTTCCCGAGAATATTCTCGAAGGTTTAAAGCTATATATATCCTACCTGTGCGCATGGTAGAGTAGTGTGTCTTGAGTTGAGAGATTAGCTTGAGAGTGATTGACCGAGTTAACAGTTGTACTTGAGTGATTTGCCGTGAAGCTGTCTTCCTAATTACAGCCTGTAGCCTGTGCTGCCGATTGTTTCAGTGTTTTTCGTAGTTTTTTTACGACTGTAAACGTCTCTTTGAAACTCTTCTGCGTAATACTCGCGAATAAATTGTGTTTTTAGTCTTCATCGAATGTTATCAGCAATTACTTCAAAACCAAGAACCTATAGAACACAACAATATGTTTTAAATTTATGCAATAATAATTTAATTTAGAGACGATATACAAGGTTATTTCGTAAGTCCATGACATATTTTTTTTAAATTTATAACAAATAAATTATACAATTGATACCAAATTCTATATTACCGAAATGGAAGTGAATTTATCAAGTTGTGTATCGTAGCTTACAAACGCTCAATGTATCGAACTTTGCTGGTGCAGCAGACATTTATGCATTATTGGAAAATTTTCCTGGACATACTATAAAGCCACACTGTGTCATAGTTCAATGTAAACAACGGGGATAACCTTATAAGATCTGATTTTAATTTTCCAACCAGTTATTTTTAGTTACTTTTCTATCAAAACCTCGTTTCATTTCTCTGCCAGAATGTAAATTTCCAGCGCGCGATATTCAGATTAAATAGAATGAAGTAAGTACTTAAAGGAAGGCTTTGGAGGGTGAAATCTGCTTTAAGTGTTCTGCCAGCTTGAAGACCATGTTGCTAACGTTGGTTCTGTCGATTAGAATTCTGCGGCATTGAGTTATTTTTGGGATTAGTCTTGTTTAGACCGACTTTGGTCGGAGCCAGCTTCCGCGCAAGTTACACTGTGAAGCTGTTAGACTATACTTAGTCTTCATTAATTTTAGTTTATCTATTATCTTTAATTTAAGACTTGTGTTGGCTTCTGTAAGCACGAGTTGGTGCCATCTGTTAGACTTTGTTTGCATTAATAAAAGTGTTCTTTACACTCTATCGCAATCTCTGTGGTATTTACAAGTCATCGTGAAAAGCCACAAGCTGTCTTTGAGTTCTGATGGTCTAATTGTATGCTTCCTAAGGCTTCGTTCAGACGGTGGTATAAATGTCATAGAGGCGTAGTCATAAGGCATAAAATACGGGAGTTCCTTTCATACCTGCGAAACAAGGTCTAAACTGTCAGTCAGAGAAGTTAAATTTGCGCATGCAGGGATGTGTGAATAGTTTTTGCTCTCTGTTTTCCCTCTAAATAGGTCTCGAACGTTCGCTCTGATTGGTCAATTCTTATACCAAGTCGGCATAAAATTGAAAACTTCGAACTTTATGCCAAATCCCCAGTTTCTATGACGTAGCAAGGCCTGGTTACCTGGCAACGAAGATTGGCTTAAGCCAGTTATGACTTTTATGTCACCGTCTGAATGGAGCCTTACAAAACCAGAAGCCCTTTAAAAAATGCTGTATGATTTACTAAGGCAGATAACGTTTGCGAGGGTGCCTCAAAGAAGCCTTGACATAAAACATTTGCGAGAGTGGCGCAAAGAACAATTAAGAGCTATTTAGAACTATTTGCAAGAGTACTTCAGTCAAAATTTGCTACTAATTTAGTAAATATTGAATGAAAGACTTTAGCAAAACCTACTGTTCCGAACTGTTTAGGACCTGTTTGGATTAATAACAATAAGGCTTAGGTCCTATAGGAAACCCTTTGTTCTACTATTATAGTTTGCAACATTTTTGTACGCAACAACAGTGCAACAAAACTATACCCGTATCGCTAATGGTATCTTTATTCCTGTACTTCCCAACTGCGAAAAGGTGACGTAGTGCTACAAGAATTTAGTGCAAAACTTAGTGCGAAAACGTAACTTAGGGCTGTAATTAAAAACTCTACCTTTCTAATGTTAATTACATATCATGCTGCAGAAATAATATTTTTGGTTTCTTCTCTTTCATAGGTTTGGAAGGTCAACCTCAAGAGAGTAAAGACCTCTACTGGTTCTAAGGAGCTGAACAGTGATATTTTTTCTTTCAAAAGACACATGTATTACCACTCCAAGAATGGCAGAACTGATAGAAAGGAGATGGCCAGAATCCACGTGCATAAATGAATATTACTGTAAATTCTATGAAAACATTACATAGCATATTAAAACGAATAGTTTTTAATCGTAAAAGCAATAAAGTAAAAAGATCGTTATACAGTATTAATTCCGCAGGGTTAATGTAAATAATTCACATGGATACCAAATAATGGAACTTTCTTGCATAAAATTACTGTAGGTTTTGACAAAATTTATATTATTCTGAGTGTTTTCATTAAAAAAATGTCCCTTTTTTAATAGTGTACTTTACAATTTTAATTTAATAAATAAAGTACTTTTTAATTTTATAAACAACCGAAGAACAAAGTAGCTATATTTTCTTAATTTTTCTTTTTCCTTCATATTATGTTTATAGAAAAAGAAAGAAGAAATAGTAAGAAAGTCAGCTAAAGAAATGTTGTTGCCATTTATAATTAAATAAATTATAATTTATCAGCAAAAAAATAGAAATATTTTGTTTTTATAAAAACTAGGTATAAAACGTTAAATCAAAATTAAAAAAGAAAGAATGAAAATAAGATGGAAAAGGAAAGAAAGAAAATCCTGCTTATTCAGAAAAATATGTTGGATATTATAAAATATTAGAAAGAACACTGGGCATCTAGTATTAAAGAACTTTAATCAATTGAAAAAGAAAAAGCAATATTAATTCAACAATTATTGTTATTATTGAATTATTATATTATTGCTTCTGTTGAATAATCTTTAAGAATGGTAACTTGAAACATAAAAACTGCTTTAATTAAAATTCAGTTTCTTTAAAATAATATTATGTTTATTTTATCATAAGCTTAATATTCAAAATTGCGCTGTGCAAAATATGTTACCTACTGGATATGAAACAGGAATTTTAATTTAAGCACAAACACGAATCTAAATTTAAATAAATTTTTATGTCAAAAAATTATGTTTACATTAATTACGCACAAGGTAGCATAGCTAATTTGTGTCTGTTAAATCTAAATGTCAAATTTTAAAGCAACAAAAATAACTTAAATTCTAAATTTTAATTAAAAATATCTAAACTTTTATTGAGCTAAAACAACTAAAAGAAACAGTTTCACTTATATTCACTATTCACGTTCACTATTCTTACTTATTTGACATGAGTACTTAAGTTTAACATATGAGCAATCTTAAAATTAATCAATAATTCAACAATTACTGTGTATAAAATAATGTCTCATTTTTCCTTATTTTCTTACTTTTGTAAAAATCATTTATCTTTCTGCCAGAAAAAAAATTAATAATTCAAAATAGCTTTCAGTGGCTTTTTCGTCTCTTCAGTAATAAACAGAAATTCTCATGTAATATTTTTATTAGACTGTGATTTGAATTTATGATGTCATAATATTATAAATACGCTGTCCATTTATGAATAGAGTTACTCCAGCGTTTAAGTATTAATCACCTATTTTAACGACAGATGGCAGTAAGAATGTCTACGATCCCTTGAAAACTTGCATTTAGCGGTTCTGAATTTTTATCTGTTAGTCTTAAAAATCTTTGTCGCATATATTGAAGGAGAGGCAACATCGAATGAATCTAGATTTTTCAAACAAACGAATTACACCGAAAAGAAACTGCAAAAATTTCTATGATGTTGAGGATACGGAATACTATTTATTTATAGTCAACCCTAAGTAATCTTAATATTCTTGCAACAGTACTTCAATCATCCTCATTAACTTAAACCACATCCAGTTTCGATAATCCGAAAATCTGGATTATTGGATTATCTTTTTATTTATTTATTTATTTATTTATTTTCCTGTGAACCAAATATGCATTTACTCTAATAAAAATACACTGCGAAAAAAAGGGGGAGACAGTTCTATATCCCCCGTTCTACTGGGGCAATTGACGAACTTCAACTCGCGTTTTTCATGTCTCGAAAGCGCGACTTAGGATATATGTTAGATTTATATATAGCATTGTCCTAACATAGATATTTTGACACAAAATCGTTCTTTTTCTGAAATGGCATGCCGATTTTTTTTCTATATTTCGATTCTACGACTCAAATTATACCTAGTATTAAATTTCGTAACTTTTTTGTGAAACATTTATGGAAAATTTTTAAATTTACTTTCGCGGATTTTTTTTTTCCAGTTTGCGCCAAGAATAATTCACTTGGCGATCTTCTTAATTTACAGCAACCTATTTTTCTTTCCTTTTTTTTACTGTCCACGAGCCGAAAAAAAGTCATTGTTCATACTTTCAAATAATTTTAACGGAGCGCGTAAACACATTTTCGTTATTATCGCTTATAATAAATACGCCAAATTTCAAAACGCGCCAAGATGTAAATTCACGTAAGTCTTGGGAAATATGGAATAAAAAACTTTAAGTTTTTTGCAGAATTGTTTAGAAATACATCTCTATTAAGACGATGGTAAATATTTTATAGGTTGTAATTCAATATTTTTTTCGAAATATTCAAAAATTTTATTTAAAAATACAAATTTTAAAAATAAATCATAAAAAATAGGCAAACTTTATTGGAATGAACCTAAATTTTGAAATGTGAAAAAAAGAATCAAATAAGTTTTATAAAAAAGAGATATTAATAAATATATACCAAATTGAATTAACATGGAGGAGCTAAAATTTTGAGAGCTATTTTTTTTTTAAACTAACCGTTCGATTTTTACAAACCTTGGCAGTTTAGCATAATTTGAGTCGTAGAATCGAAATATGGAAAACAATTGGCATATCATTTCAGAAAATACCGATTTTGTGTCAAGTTTTGATCAGCTGAGACCGAATGTTATTTTTTATTCACATAAAATAATAAAAATACGTAGGTAAATTGAGAAAACTCATGTAAAACAATATTAAAAAAAAAACCTTTTAAACAGACGAACGCATCTCTTCCAAATATGTAATATAAGAAGTTAGAAAAGCGTTTTAGCAATTACAGTCATGTATTTTAATGTAAAGATTTAAATTATAAAGAAATCTTACATATCTGTTAAATCGCTCAGTCCTTTAAGCAATTAGAAATTGATAAATAATAAAAATTAAATAAAAAGTTTATATTCTGTCAAGTGGCAACACTTTGAGAACTAATTAGGCTTGAGAAGCATAAAAGATAAATGGAAAAATTTATATCTCGAGCAACTGTAAAACTTGCTAACCAAAGCAAACTGGTGTTATGTCCATGATAACGTAAAGATCCAGAAATTTTTCAAAGACTTCGTTTTGAAAGTAGTTTCTAAAGCCAATATTTTTTTTTCGTATTGCATTAAATCAACAAAAATGAAACATGTAAATAATTTTAAAAAGAGAAAATTAATAATTATAAATTTATTAATTTGCTAAAAGGAATATATGCAAAGTGATATGAAAAATCTGATTATATAACCTCAAATAAATCATTTACATCACAAATTATATACCCACAAGCGTCGTATTTCAACGTCTGAAAACTAATGATAAGTTGCCTAAATTGTGATCTGTAGATAGTACCTGAAACAACGTGCCAAAATTTAGGCGTTACTTACATAATCTCCGTGCCAATCTGTAATCCCGATTAACAAAATTGCTACAGCGTCATCTCCAGTTAAAAGGACACTGCATAGAAAATTCAACAATAGATTGAATTTGAAGAAATTTCTCGTCATTTTTGTGTGTGTTAGTGTCGCTGACGCTTTAAAGTTGAGCGTTTTGTTTTCTTTTGTAAATAGTAAAATATTTATTCTCAAATAGAATTTTGTGAAGTTGATGTAAGTGGAGTGTAATTACTAGATTTTACTGCTATACGCAATACAGCTCACTTTAATTTCTGCTGAAGTAGAGCCGAATATATGCAGTTGTAAAGTTATGTATGATCCATTGACAATGATATCATTATGAAAGCTATCCCAGTATGCGAAACAATGTTTATTGTAATTGTGCCAAATTGTATATAAATCGCATACAGTAAGTTCTTCTTATTCATTACATTTCAAATTGTTGTCAATTTGTAATAATATTTCTTTTATTTTTAAAGAAAGAAATACAATAACTACTTAGCAAGCAAGACTTTTTTTAAATTAAATACTCCGAATCTTCGAAAATATCTGTTTAGAATTAGCCTTGAGAGCGAAAAAGTAAAAGAAGAAAAAAGGCTGATGTGGACATCACATGATCTTCTTGTATGACGTATCAAATTATACCCATTTTTGTGCTGCATTTCATTTAAAATTGTCTTCGAATTTCATTAAAGATAGATTTCTCATTCAGTTAATTCAGTTCTCACTTCTCAGCAAAGTAAAAATACCTAAAAAATCAAAACATCTTCATTAAATTTATCACATACAGAAAAATATAAAATACCTGATACAGTTAAAAAACAATTTTTACATTTGATATTTGAGTTTCTCCGCAAAAACAAGCATTTCGGCCAGTGGGCAAGAAGGCAGATTTTTCGGTGCACAATACTGAAAGTTTGCTTTTGGCCCCACTCGGCATAAAGATATTGAAGGTACAGAATCTGACTTAATTCACTATTCTACTGAGTTTCAAATGCAAACAAATAGCGGTTCATTAGGCTTAACTCACCATTTAAAGTTTTACATTGTTGAGAATTTACAACTATCGCATGCATATTAACTAAAGGCATAAAAACATTAACCGGAACATAAAACACGCACAATTCAATCAGTTTTAAAGCAAAAAATATACAATTTACCAACATATAAGAAGAAAAAAACTAATCCCACGGAGCCAGGTAAAAGTGTGGGAATATATATATGATTTTTGAAGCCGATTGCAACGAAAAAGGGAGGGGCGCAACTACATGTTACAGCGGTCCCATACACAAAGTTTTAACGTTCTACAGCTACTCGCTCTTGAGCTGCCCGAGGTACATACGTATGTACAGACGCTAAGAAAAAAAAATTCGCTTCTGAATTCATTTTAAATCTATTTTACAATCTGTTTTGGCAAAGATAGTCATTTATTGTGTCCGTACGCATAGATCTCATGCAAAAACATCGTTCAAATTGTTTCGAAAGTGGTCGAAACGGATATTTTCGTTCAAATATAAGCCCGATATTTTTCACGATTACAATACTTCCCTTTACTTCGTACAAGGAAGTTGAAATAGCTTTCCGTCTCAAACAAACAATTATAAAGAATAAAGTGGAACGAATTCAAAATTTTGTCAGTCGTAATCCTAAAAGTTTTACGAACGTTTTGAATCTCGAAACTCTTGAAATCTTCACATTAGAATTATAAGAAAAGAAAATGAAAACTTTTTTTTTAATGTTGAAAATTTTTAATTAAAACAGAATTTCATATCTTCATTTAATGCAAAACAAATCTGAAAGTACAATTTTTAAAAACGCATCTATATTTATTAAGACTATGGAAAAGAAATTTAGTAAATAAAATGCATAACTAAAATTCTTGAAAGGTAAGGCTAATTTTTTTCAAAGAAATTTGATAAAAAAAACTTATTTGAGTAACAATTCAAGTTGTTTGCGTTTTTCCAAACACTTTCTGAATCAAATCAAGTCCGAAGGAGGGATAATTTCAAAGATTCTCAGAGCTATAATTACGCACTTTATACTAAATTCGTCTCTGAAAATCAAAAGTAGCGCAAGATAAGTAAAGTGATGTTAGTGATTTAAATCTTGGAACAAATGTACCATTTTTTTAACGAATACTTCTGTTACAAGCCAATGAAATTAATATTTCATAAGTTTTTAAGTTAAATTTGTTTAAGCACAGGGCAACTGTAAAGTGATGTTAGTGATTTAGATCTATTGAAACTGGAGTAATTGTATTATTTTGCTTACAAACGTTTCTGTTGAAAGCCAATGAAATTAACATTTCAAAAATTTTTAAGCTATTTTTTAAAACACCAGGATTTTACAGCTAGAATAAGGGAAAAAGCGCTGAGAACTTAAATTCTGAGTGTGAAATATTTCGCAAGATTCATGAGATCTTTCAGATTTCCAGTGTCTAGATTTCAAACAATAGCTATCTTAGAACAAAAATGAATGGGTTTTTCTAAAAATTTGCTAAAGCCTAGGGAATTCTTAAGAATTCTAAAATTATAAGCTATATACCTTGCTTAATAACCTGCCTCTTTTTAATTTTTGTAATTAACAGATATATCTCTACTGTACTTATCTAATGCAAACTTATTTTCTGCTTGTAATTAATTTGCTTGAATAATCAACAGATACGCTATGCATTGTGCAAATAAATTACTACCTATGGATGAGATAACTCTAGTTGACCATATGTAATATGTATTTTATGTTCTTCTTGTAATTAGGAATTACTTGAATAATCAAAAGCCAAGCTTTGCTTTAGATAGAGAAATTATTGTCAATGGATTTAAAAAAGCGATGTTTCTTCCCAATTTATGTGTATGTTTTCAAGAATATAATCTTAAGATTTTTGTGGTCTTGATTATTATTTGTTTGTAAATCTACACGAGATTGATTGTATAAAATGAATAAACTTTATGTGATAACTGAATTGGGCCTCCTTATTCTGTGTTCATTCTTATTTTTCACATTACTATACAATATATAAAAGAATCACATGCTTTGGAACTATGTGGACTAATTTCGTTATCTTTCAAACTACAGGGTACGTTCAATTATCCCGGCTAATACCGGGGAAACATGTCAAGGATAACTAAAAAACGCAGATAGTCCAAACTATCAATTTTCATGCATATTGTATGAGTTTATTTCTTAAACAAAATCAGCAGTTTGACTTTGTTTTTGACAGCGTTTACATATTTGTCGAACTTCACGGCTTATTTGTAGCCCAAAAAGGACGTTAGTCCCGAAAGCGTAATGGCAGACCGCACATTCAGTTGATGAATATTAAACGAATTTCGCATACTGCGCATGCCCAGAAGAGAATTTGGCGCAATCTTAAAAGGAGATAAATTCAGTATATGGTTGATATTCTGTTATCGTAAATATAGTTCGGGGTTTTAAAACTCGTTAGGTTGTAAGTTGCAATCGAGTATTAACCATACCTTCCATTCGTATATACTAAAAGAAGTTAAAGAATAAATCCAGTTTCAGTTACTGAAGTCAAAGAAATTATTATAAATAATTGATATTAAATGTATTGTTTATGAACAAAATAGACCTAAATGAAATTAAACAGAAGCAAATATAATAACCACAAAAAAATTTCCTTTGTAATGCAATTGGTAAACAGTCGATAAGGCCTACATGACAAATAAGCTTCTGTAGAGTTGCTTATGCTTAGTAGCCAATATTTTCTCCTACGCCAACGGGTCACCACTGAGCATGCATGCGCAGTAAGCGAAATTCATTAACATTGATCAACTCAATGTGCAATTTGCCATTACGCGTCCCGAAAGGGATAATAGTCTCGAAATGGCATTTTGCGTTGAATGACTATACGTGACGTATCACTTTTCAGATTGTTGCCAACAAATATTATCCCTCTGTATTATATTTAAAGAAATTGAATAGTGATGAATCAGCATGAATGTAATCACAATGAAAGTCTCGCAATGCGAAAAAACAATGGTACCTAGAGCAATGAAATTTTGAATAAGTACATAGTACTCCACCCGAATTGGGGTACCTGGAAGCCTGAATTTTGAATTTCGAATTCGTTTTATTATCTATATCATATTTTGTAAGATTTTTAATGAATTTTTTTATTAACAAAGTCAAGAATTTCAAAGCGAGCAATGGCAAAACAGTGCGGAATAAAACATTTTTATGTCCAGCGCGCAAGAGTATCTATCGGAAATTCTATAGATACGCTATTTTTAAATGTCTCGTGATTTTGTTGTTGAATCGAATTTTAGAGAAGAACCGAAGAATTGAAGCGCCAAGAACATGCAATTTAATAAATAAAGTAAACACACAAAGCGTTAATAATAAAAAGACAAAAAAAAAAATTGTAAAGCCATCTTAGTAAGAAATCAGAACATTGATAGGATGAACTGAGGAAAAAAACATATGGCAACCCTTAACACTGCATTGGAATTTCTAAACGAGTCCTACTATGCTGCTTTTAAAATTTTTGTAATTTTGCTGTTGAATTGCATATGGCATAAGTCCGAAGAAAACGATGCTTATAATAAAACTAAAAAAGACATAAAAATGGGTTAGTAGGAGTGACTGTAACAGCAGTTTGTAACGGGTAAACTGCGAGCCCAGCGAAAGCATAAAAAACTTAACAAACCCTTTTAGGCAACAACTAAAGTCTCAGAATTTTTTAGCCCAAAGGGGCATTAGATCCAAAGGACTATTACTCTCAAAACGGCATTTTGCATCGTTTCACTTTCTGCGTTGATTCACTTTTCAAACTGTTGCCGCTAAATATTATGTTTAAAGAAACTAAATAGTGAAAAATCTGCATGAATGCATGAATGTTTCTCGCACTGTGAAAAAATGACGGTACTTAGAATCCTCCAATTTTGAATAACGTAGTCCTCCACCCGAATATTGGCACATGGAGGCCTGAATCTGGAATTTTGAATTTTTTTCTTTATCTATTTCATATTTTTAAAATTTTAACGAATTTTTTATTAAGAAACTCAACGTTCAAAGTGAGTAGTGGCAACACTCTGTGCGGAATAAAATACTCTTATCTCCAGCGCGCGAGACTCTCTATCGGAAATTCTAATGATATGCTATTTTTAAATATTTTTAGCCCAAAATGGCATTAGCCGAAATGTTCCCGAAAAGTGCATGTATTGAAATGTTTTATTATCTAACAAATAATTATACTTTTTTATTTGATATTGGAGTGGTAACGTCGTATTTCTTTTGTGTAACCGTTGCTGAGCAACGATAGAAAGTTTTAAAAATTTGAGTTCTGAAAGTTTTACGAGTAGATGATGTATGAAAAATTGATAGAGAAAGAAACTGTAGTAATAATCTGGAGTGTAAAACTGTAACATTTAGAAATTGTATTTAAATTATTAATATCCGTGAACTGAAAATAAATTTCATGATTTACTAAGAAGTTCATCTGTTATTTTGATAAAAACTGCAAAATACATTACAGTATGTGTAACTGAATAAAACGCCCTTTTGGGTATAATATAAAACCTGAATGCTTTCAATTTTTTTTCTATTTATTTATTACTATAATAATCAGGGAAGAATGATTGAGAGCTTTCTTAGGCAGTGTGGTGTTTTACTTACGTAATAAAAGCCTCACTAAAGAATCAGTGTAGTCAAATTGCCTAATCACTAGTAATCTGAAACTGCCATTTAATCTGCAATTATTCTGTAGACTCACGTAGAAAGATATATCCATACTGAGAAATAATAGCTAAAAATTCTTAAAAAAAAGAGAAGAAATATAATTTTAGATCGACTGTTAAGCACATAGAAAATCATCATAAGTTTAAAGGGAAAATAATACTTGTCCATCTTCCTTAAGGAAAAGAAAAATTTCCAAAATATTTATGTCTATTTAAGTTGTAATTCTAAGCAATTTTAAATTGCAAATCGGAATATTTCTCCTCATTTCTAAAATTATTATTTCAGGAATTTCAAAAATTATTTTCAGGAATACAAAATTAAGAAAAAAATAATGAGTAAGCAAAAAAATTTGGGAATTCCTACATTTTACTCACATCAAAAAGTCTTTTGAAACGAAGGAAGCATAGTATAGAAATTCTGATTAGTAGTGATAGCAATAGCGAAATCGCATTACAACAGTAGTTATTAGTAATGATATTAATTTAAAATTAATAGCTGCTTAACACGTTGCAACAAATCTTAAAACTAAATATCTGAATCGAATCAAACTAAATCTTTTTAAAAAGTGAGACGTTTAAAAAATAGCTCACGTATTTTAAGTTAAGTTTTGTTTAATGAACGTATTTGCATTTACGAAGTCCAAAATCTCATTTTCGAAATAAAAAGTTAAGTAATTATTTTTTTATTATTTAAATTAAAAATTGGTTACTAAGATATTACGTTACTCAGATTTAGTATTTTGTGCTAATATATCCTAGAAACCATTTACAAGGGTTTTATCATTATTTCAGTGATATTTAGCTGTTGAAATCTCATCAACTTTTCAACCACTATCTTTTTTGAAAAAGGATTTTTGGCTAGGGAAACACTGAACTCCTTCCTCCAAACTAATCTTTAATTTGATCTCTAAGTTTTAGGAATCCATTCATCTGTATGCACAATGTTTCCATCTACGTTTTCAATATTATACATGTGGAATGTTTCTCACATAAACTGATAAAATGATTGCTTTTGTTACCAGTCTAACTAGTCTGACAATGGTAGGCACAAGTCCACGACATTCATCGCGACGAGCAGTCAAATGTGCCTTTATTGACAAGATCCTTGAGCACCAAATAGGTGACAGCCTGAATTTAGCTCGTCCGCCCCCTTTTGGGGATATTTTTTATATATAATCCCTGAGAGCGATCCTTTTAAGGGGGAGGAATGAACTAAGGGTCTTTCACTCCTCTTCTCCTACCGTCAACCTCTCTAGACTTTCTCTTTGTAAATGGTAAACTGCGCATATTTAGAGTGCTCCCATGCCGCACAGACACTGTACGTTTATAGTCATCCATGCCTTCTCCGAGATTCGAACACGGGCCCTTCGGTACAGCAATCAAAGTCAATAACCACTATCCCGAGCGGCATTTATAAAATTATAAGTATTAGAATTTTAAATCATAAAATTATAATCTGTTTACAAAACAGAGTAATAGAGTTATAGAAATCTATATTGTTATTAAAAAATTTGTTAAATAACTTACCGATGAAATTACTATTTAAAAGATAAAAGAATCTGTAATTATAATGTAGTCATAATACTAAAAATTAACTTTCGAAATTCTTTGAGAAAGGAAAAAAGAAAACAGGACTGTAAAATGTCTCCAGGCGATACAAAAAACTGAAAAATCATAATTTTGCAAGTGACGAAGGCAAATGTTGCAAAAATATTAGCATGAAACTAAATGACACAGAAAGTAAATGGTAAATTCCAATGAAACGACAATGAACTGAAATTAATCAACAAATGTTGTTAATTTTAAGTTAATATTATCAGTCTTCTTTCTTTATATTATTAGTCAATAATAACGTAATAAAATTTCTTCTTTGAAAACGTATTGTATAATAAAAAGCAGCTGTAAGGTAATAAACCGCTTAACTTATATTTCCTGTAACTTGAAAGAAGATTCAAAATATCATTAGGAGAAAGACCAAAAACAAAACCATAGGAAAAGTATCCGCAGTTTTTTGCATGATATTTATTTTAATATATGCTTATTCTCAAACCCGTTTACGTTCTGTTAGGTTATTCGAACATTCAAAGCATGCGAGGGCTATCTACCTAAGGGAAGGTATGCTTTCATGGAGGAATTTCTAAGGAACAGTGGCTAGTATTCATGTAACACAAGGTATAAACCAACCCATTTGCCTGGATAGAACAAGCTCGAGCTCCCATTAATCACTGGGCCTGTTAAGGCGAAATATGCCTTAACAGGCCCAGTGAATATGCCTTAACAGGCCTTAGGAACACATGTCAGTAAG
The DNA here is from genome assembly GCA_000611955.2 of Stegodyphus mimosarum. NCBI lineage: Eukaryota > Metazoa > Arthropoda > Arachnida > Araneae > Eresidae > Stegodyphus > Stegodyphus mimosarum. Next base: position 56,059 of record KK112072.1, on the reverse strand, counting down.
TACAGAATAACAATAGGAAGAATAGCAATAAAACAGGAAGTATAACAACATCTGAGTAAGCACAGTTATAACAATATAGGAAGAAATAAAATAAAAACAAAACCATAGGAAAAGTAACTAAATTTTTTCATAAATTTGATTTTAGTACGTGTTTAATCTGCAACTCGTTTACGTTATGTTAGGTTATTTGAACATGCTAAAGCAGACGAGGGCTACCTGCTTAAGGGAAAGGATGCTTTCATGGAGGATTATCTACGGGAGAGTGACTAGTATTGATGTCGCATGTTGCAAAAACCAACCATGCAGCTAACCCTTTTGCCTGGTAGAACCCGTCCAGCTCCCATTAAATGTTGCGCTGCAGATGAGAAGAAACACGTTTAGAAGCACAGTATAACAATAATACAGGAAGTATAACCGTACAAAGTATAACAATACAACAGGAAGTATAACGATACGAAATATAAAAATACAACAAGAAGTATAACAACAACAGGAAAGTATAACAACAACAGGAAAGTATAACAACAGGGAAGTATAACAACATCTGAGTAAGCACAGTATAACAATAGTGCAAGAAATAAAATAAAAACAAAACCATAGGAAAAGTATCTAAAATTTGTTCATAATATTGATTTTACTATATGTTTACTCTTTAACACATTTACTTCTATTAGGCTCTGTTCTGTATTATTTGAACATGCAAAGCAAACGAGGGCTATCTCCCTACGGAAAGGGATGCTTTCATAAAGACTTTATTAAGGACACTGGCTAGTATTCATATTACACATTGCAAAAACCAACCATGCAGTCAACGCTTTTGCCTAGAATAGAACCCGGTCGAGCTCCCATTGGGCTATTGATGAGGCGAAACACGTTTAGGAAGAACATCCAAGTAAGCACAGTATAACAATACAATAGAAGGTATAACAATAACAATACAATAGGAAGTATAACAATACAATAAGAAGTATAAAAACATCTGAGTAAACACAGTATAACAATAGTGGAAGACATAAAATAAAAACAAAACCGTAGGGAATATATCTAAATTTTTTCATAATATTGATTTTAATACATGTTTAATCTGAAACACGTTTACGTTATGTTAGGTTATCTGAATATGCCAAAACACACGTTGCTATCTACTTAAGGGATGCTTCCATGGAGGACTTTATAAGGAACAATGGCTAGTATTCGTGTTACACATTATGAAAATAAGCATGCACCTAACCCCTTTGCCTGGGATGGAAAGCGGTCGAGCTTCCTTTAACCACCGAGCTACTGATGAGGAAAAACACGTTTGGGAATACATCTGTGATTTTAATTAAAGTTTAGTATGTTTAGATAAATTTGAACATTCATTAACTTTGAAACAAAGGATCAAAATGCATAAAACAGTGTATTAAATAAAATGGATGCGCGATATATGAGCAATTTAGTAGCCGTGTAATTAAATACAATAAATTAAAAATTCAGTAAAATCTGACTATCAATTTAAAAGTCAAACAACCAAAATCAGCGTTAGATTTTCAAATTTTCACAGGACTAGTTTCGATGGTTTTACCGAACCATCATCCTCAGCTGTAAAAGCCTAAATGAAGGAGATAATGATTAGATAAGATAAGATAAGAAAGCCTGAACAGGAGACAAGCTACTGCCGCCATCTGTTGATGAAACCAGAACTAAAACATAATTTCTTTAAAGGCTGAAGGCAAAGATGGATTGGAATTAGGGTCGTTAACTAGAACAGAAAGAATTTTTTGAATATGAAATATGGTTTGTGTGATTATGGCAAAGTCTCGATCGCTATCTGCCTAAGGGGAAAGATGCCTTCGTGGAGGACTTTCTAAGAAGGACTGGCTCCTGTGCATGTTACACGGGAGGGGGAGGAGCACGAAAACTCTTATCCAGCCAGCCCATTCGTGGGATTCAACATTTTTTTTCTCCTTTTTTGGCCGTTTGGTATGACTGATTTTCAGGGCAAGATTTTATATTCTGACTTGGGGTACTCATATTCATTTCAGGGATACTAATTTTCAGACTACTAGATGTATCATAACTGTATAGTTTAATTTTTTTAATGTTTTATAATGAAGTTTGGGTGTTAAGATCGCGTTGCAATTTCATTTTAATCTTACAGTTTGACTTTTTTTTTTATTTATTTAAATTTCGGAACTTAAATGATAAGCATTTGAGGTAACACATTCAGACTATAATGTAAAATTTCAGGTAGCACTTTTTAATATATATATATATATATATGTAATAAGTGTAAAGGTCTTTAATGTGAACATAACCTACCTAATCTGCAGATTAACTTATTTGCTCCGTTAAAGTGCTGCATCAAGAGTTTTCCGCATTGTAACCGGGCAACGTGCGCATTAACGGCTTCTTCCGTATCGTTAAGGTTCAAAAGTATGTTTCTCTCATTTCCTTTCCCTCTTCCACCACCTTGCACATTACCTACTAGGCATTTGCTAATTTGCGCATTGCCTATTAGGCGCTCGTTAAACTGAAAATAACATCGTTGCTGGAACAACAACAAAGTTTCTGTACGCTTAAATTAGCACGATATTATTTATTTATTTTTCGGCATCTAAAAAATCAAGTCAATGCAATAAAACAATCAATTAGTTCATAGAATTAGAATTAATCATCAATCAATTAAAAAATTACAATGCGATGAATAAAACAGTTTAAAACATTATTACAATTAAGGAAGTAAATTCACGAATGACGTGATAAAATTATGCTCAACTATTAGTACAATCTAGAGACTGGTGGCACTTTGAATTGCATAGCAAATGGATTGTGAGACAAACACACCTATTTCTGTTACATTTAGATTTGCAGTAACCTTTTCTGAAACATTGCCCAAAGAAAAATTTAAAAGTGGCAGCTGCTTTAAGCGTACAGAAAGGTTGCTGTTGTTCCAGCAAAAATCTTATTTTCACTTTCACGAGTACCCAGTAGGCAATGTGCAGATTACCTAAATAATTTGAGCAATGAAACAATTTTCCACACTTTAATGGTTCGCCCTAGTTAATCTGCAGATTAGCTGGATACAGGGCCTTTCCTAGCGAGAGAGGAGGGCAGCGTGTAAAAGTACGCGGGCGGCGAAAATCAGGGGCAGCCGGACTCTCGCGACATTACGCGTAAATATTTTAAATTCACTAAATTCATTGTAAGTACCTTTCATATAATTTGTCATATGCAAATACTTAGTGGGTATGAAATAAAAATTTTATTAATCATTCAGCTTTTTTTTTTTTTTTTTTGAGCCGGCAATATTAGGAAAGTACGCTGGCAGCCAGTGACCTAGGAACGACCTTGGCTGGGTAATCTGCAGAATAACTGATTTCCGCAGAAAGAATAAAATGCTTTAAAATATTATTACAATTAAGGAAATGAATTTACAAAACATACTGTTACGAATTTCACATTTATTTGGCTATTTATTTAAAATTGTACTTAAAATTCCTTTTTATTTCCCCGTGCAATGCAGACGATTTTTGAAGAGAAAGCTACGTCGAAAAAAAATAAATAAATAAAAGAACGCGTGCATTTAATGCTTATTAAATAAATATCTCGTAATTACTGTTGCCATCCAGAAAAACCTAGAAAAATCGAGTTTGTTCTATTGATAATTAAAAAGCTTATAAAAGCCGAATTGAAACACCTCATCTCAGTTGTTGCAGTTGTTGTTGTAGTTGTAGCTGTAAAAAGCGAGCTGCTGTTTGTTTACTTAATGCTGTTATTGATTGTAGCGATTTCGCTGTGAGATAGAATTATTTTATCTGTTTTGAATTGAGTTTTGGTAAACGTTTGAGATATTGTGACATTGTGCGAATATCTCTGAAGAAATATTTCAGCATTTTGATTTATTCCTTGTGGAAAGAATAAATTTTTGTTAACTTTTTAACGACTTCTGCATTCAATCCATAACGAACCCGTACGCACGCAACAACATTATAAAATTATTCTCACTTATTAGTGCAATTTAGAGACTGGTGACACTTTGAATTGTATGAACAAATGAATTTTGCGACAAACACACCTTTATATATATGTATATATTTATGAACTAGTAGATTTATGAAGCTCTTTACACTCAATTTTAACCTCACAAATTTAATACATAAGGGTTTATATTTCAACAGAATGCATGAAAGAATTTCAACAGAATGCACGATATTTTTCCAGTCTAACCGGTTGGACTGGAAAAATATCGTGTTTGTCAATGTGTCGCCCTGTGTAGAATGTGAAAAATTAATGCAAGAAATTATGAATGAAGTAATGCAGGAAAATTCACTTAGACAGAATAATTGACAAATAAATTTCATCAAAGCCTACAAAAAGTATCAAGTGAAATCCAAAGAAAAGTTTGCATTTGAAAACTTCATTTCTTAGACTGAATGAAGTTAAATTCTATTGGAACAAACTGATTTCCCTGCTCTAAATGAAACAAGAGAACCCTTTACAAGCAACAAAATCAAAAACTGAAATTTTCACATTGTGCTCATGCCGAACTAATTGCCCTCCAAAAATAACAAAACAAAAATGAAATAAAAGTGTGAGAAAAGTCATAGCTCGTCTAAATGTACAAAGCGAAGACATTTTCCAAGTCAAAGGGACAAGGAGCATTGCTTTGATGGATGAGCGAGCACCCGTGATTGGTAAACGACATGTTGTGACGTCATCTGATGAGACGTAGCACCGGAAGTTGCCAGCTTCTAAAGTGGAGAACTAATCAGCCCATATGTGTCACTTTCCTTGTAGCGTGTCCCCGCGGCCATAAGTTTACTCATTAATCATGAACTAAGACACTGTAGCAGCAAAAAGCTGGGTCTTATAACTCAACTGAATTGCTTTGAGAAATCTTTTTAAAAGAGGAGAGGTTTTGCTTACGGAAATTATTTCGACCTTATCCGTTTCAGCTATGCTTTTATTTGTTGCCAAAATCTGATACAAATGTTGGATGACTTTTTTTTTTTTTTGTTACATTTGTTTCCTCGAACAGTAACGACACTGAGGCCGGAGGTAGAGTTTTAATTACGACTCTTCAAATTTGATAATTAAAAAATTCTAAATGCTAATGGTACTTCTCTCATGATAATATTTCAGAATTAAAGCGGAAGAAAAGTTTCAAATTTAACACTCCATTTATATAGGCCGTTGAATAAAAATAATGGACTGATTTTCCAGTTTTCTTTTTGTTATAAAAAGATTTACGAATTAATTATTATTATTAATTAATTAATTTACAGATTAACAAAGATTTTTATCACGTGATTCGAAATGATCGAATGAAATTTCGATCAGTTTGAGTCAATGGTTTGCTTTATTTAAATTATACACTATTTCCAATTAAAAAAAACTCTGAAAGCTTTCAGATTTTATATCACGTCCAAAGGAGAGTTTTTTTTTGTTTTGTTTTGCTTTTTTTTTTTGTTTCCTCATTTACATGCACACACATGTTTCAAGAGCATATGGACTAATGTTCCTTTGGGCTAAAAATATTTAGAAACAGCCTATATTTAGAATTTCCGATAGACAGTTTCGCGCGCTGGACATACAAATGATTTTTTTTTTCTGTACAGTATTGCCACTGATCGCTTTGAAATCGTTGTGTTTGTTAATCAAAATTTTACAAAACTTGAAATACATAATAAAATATTTCAAACAGTATATCTTTATAATTTCCGATAGAAAGTCTCGCGCACTGGCGATAAAAATGTGTTTTCTTGCACAGTGTTACCTTGCTCGCTTCGAAATGATTGAGTTTGTTAACCAAAAGCACGTTGAAGTCTTACAAAATATGAAACAGGTAATAAAGAAAATTTGAAATCAAAATTCGGCTTCCAGGTGTCCATATTCGGGTGGAGGACTACGTTATTCAAAATTTGATGGCTCTAGGTCCGCAATGCTTTTCCACATTGTGAAAAACATGCATACATGCAAAGTCTGTATTATTCAATTTAGTCAAATGTAATAAATACAAGGCGATAATAGTTGGTGTGCAACAATTTGAAAAATAATTCAGACTTTTATAGTGATTCAACGCAAAATCCCGTTTTGAGAGTAATAGCCGTACTGAGCTAACGCTCCTTTGGGCTAAAAATAAAAGAAACGTTCAACCATGAGAAACCATGAGTATTAAACAACAAATAGTCTCATAAGTTAATAATAGGAGAGGACCTGCAATTTATCTTCGTGTTTCCTTTCACAATACATACCGATCTTTGTCAAGGAAGTGTTGACTTCGGGACGTCTTATGGAACCACTTTAGAACTTTATAACCTTTATGAGAGTCGACCGCTTTCGAAAAGATAGAAATCTTCATGACGGTGCCGCGGCATAGGAGAGCGCGCACAAACTCAAATTTAGTCTCTCGTTTGAAACTGATTGCTAGCGCTCTTATCACATCCATCGTTTTTCATAAAGATGAGCATCTCCTTTCCTTTATAGAAATAGTGGACACTGCTTTTGTGAAAGCAAAATGTATACATTGAATAAACTGGCGATGTCCACTTTGAGTCGTGGCACTTGATCCGAAAAGGAAATTAGTGGATTTTTAGCCGAAAATTCTTCCCCCAAGTTAGGAACTTAAGGAACCCCCCCTTAAAGTCCCCGCATGCTCGATTTCCTTAGCTTGATTCATATGAGGATAACTTGCTAAACTTGGCGTATTAATGAACAGTACTTCTTTCTTCGATACTACAATCGAACAAGATGAAATAAGTCCATATGAATTCGATCACACTTAAAATTAATTATAATTTTAAATTAAAATAAAATATACCATTTTAGTTTTGCGGTACTCTTTGAAGCACGAAATTATCCAACAGTTGTATAATAAAAATTCATATGGATTTGACATTGATTAATAATAAACTGAAATTTAAACTTAAATTGAAAACAAAAATCTTTTACACACATTCACTTAAAACAGATACAGTAATAGTGGCCCCGGTTGATCTTATATCCCATACTGTTCAAAATCGGACTAACTGGAAATCTAAAAGTATATTAAAAAAAATGCTAATGAGTTCGCACTGCAAAAAAAAATATATTTTTTTCTTGCTGTTTCTTAACAAATAAAACGTAGTTTATAAACTCAAATATCTTTATCATAAATAATTTTTAAAAATGCATATTTATGGTAATTCACATCTTATTGTCTAAAAATTTCAATACAGATGTCTGGGGATTTCGGCCTTCGATCATTTCACTTCAGTTATGTCTCTCTAGCAACGAACGGTATCGTTTATCGTTAAATAATTGTGTATTACCGCAACTAGATAAATTTTAAAAGCAAAATAAGAGTTCGTGATTAAAAAGAAACGTATCAAATAAATTGACAAGGATTTCGTAGTTTTTTTAAGTAATGCTGCTTTCTGCAAAGAAAACTAAATCACTTTTATTGCTGTAATTCTGCATTGAAAGAAGTACATTCCTACGCTATCAAAATCTTCAACTTTTCTACTCTGCAATGAAAATACTTTATTTGGTTAGAAAATCAAGTATGTTTTATGAATTTTCGTTTTTACCTACTTATAATTCCCTAACTGAGAACTGATTTTAAAAAATTGTAAAAGGAATTCATAAAGTGATGCTATAATCTTTATAATAACAAAAATCGTTTTAACTCAAGAATTTTGCTGTGTGTTCAGAAGTAAAACAGAAGAATTTTTTCTACCCTCAATCCATACACAGTTTTAAAGAAAAAATAAAAACAAGAGGGCGTCGACAGCGTAAATTTCGAATTACTTAACAAAAATACGTTTAAAATGCTATTAGCTTGCTTCGAATCATTAAGGTTTTTGAAACAAAAGACGTGAAAGATGTGCAGTGCCCTCACCGGGACTCGAACCCTGGACCTTTCGAAGGCGCATTGAGTAGGCCACGAAGGCATGCGGAAAGGAGGAAGAAAATACCTTATGGTTTTCCAGAAAAATGCATCCCATAATTCTTTGCATAGAACTAGACGGTAACCAAAATATAGAGGGTTAGCCACGCATAACCCTGAATCACAAAAAAATCAATTATCAGATACAGTTTGCTTCAATCACTGCTATCCGTAACTATATATATCCATTACGTAATTCAATAACACACATTGGTATAGTGTATTCGCAACGTATATGTCTCTTATGCTATTTCGATAGTTAATGTCTATTCTAAAAACAATTTCTGCAAAGTCTAGAAACGAAATTTTCTGTCTTTTGTTTATTACTTCGAGAATTTATTTAAGTATTATTTTATTAGCGTTATTACTCAGTCTTCTAAATGGCTTTCTCATTTTATTGGAAGGCTTTGCATAATTAATTAAACGAATTTTTTTCTTCTTCTTCTTCTTCTTTTTTTAGTTTACTTACTTTTCATATATAATTTCCTTTTCCCGAGATAGATGAGCTCAATCAATCTTCCAAAGGTCTGTTTTTGAAATCTTTTCCTTAACTATTTTCAATGTTAATTTAATGAAATACACTTTTTACACAATTTACACAATGAAATAGACTTTTTTCATTGAATCTTACATGATTTTGAATAAGATGGAAAACTAGAATTGTGTATTAGATTGTTGGGGAATTTACATGGTTTATAAGGTATTTCTCCCTTCTTCTTAGCATGACTTCGTGAAGTAGTGGTCACCACGTTCGGCGCGTATTCGAGAGATCCCAGGTTCAAGTCCCAGTGAGGGCACTGCTCATTTTTCATCTCTCCTGCTTCTAAATAATCTAACGTCTGTACAGTGGAGCCCGAGCTAAAAAGGTAGTGGATGATGATTCTCCACCCCCAAGATTTGGGCGATTGGGTCTTGTAATCCCCCGTGACCTTTAAAAGGGTGAGTATATAAGGTAGTTCTCCCACTTTCTTAGCATGCCTTCGGTCAGCACACTCGGAGCGCATTCAAGAGGTCCGTGCTTTGAGTCTCGGCGAGGGCATTGCTCATTTTTCGTCTCTCCTGCTTTCAAAAAGTACTTAAGAATTTTCAGTTCAATTCAACGCCAGTCGTTGAATACTGGTAGTTCGGACTTGGGTTCGATTTCAGGCAATGGGCTGATTGCATAGGCATTTTCCTGGTTTTTTCCATATGTAATGTGTGTATGAGCCAGTTTCCCTTAGAAAGTCTCCCTTAGACAGCCCTTAGACAGACTGCTCTCGCTTGCTTTGCTACATTTAAATAAACCAGACCAATTCATTAATGATTAAAACACAGTTTGCAACATAGCTGGCTGAATAAAACAGTTACCTAAACCAAAATCCTTTGTCAGATCCTTTCAGGTCACTGTAGATTCCCCCGAAACAGATTTAGAATTCATGGAAAAGCAAATTGTTTACTATGCGGAAAGATGGGATACAGCAGGCACTAACTATGTGGAAGAATGCAAATTAACAAAAGACCTTAGGAATAGCAAGATGGACTTTAAAGACCTGGTTTATACCGGAAATGAAGCAAAAAATATAGCAAAGGAGATCATGGAAAAAATTAATAAAATCCCGGTTGCAAGTGGATTAGACCAATAGCAAGGAACACCCAATATGGCTGCTGCTACAGACTTCTTTTATTCACGTTGTGTTGCGCTATATGTTTTGCCTTCGTGGCCGGTCTAAAGAAGCCATAAGGCGAGCTTAGGCTTGCGAGGAGGGTGAACCGCGCCATAACTACCTACCTACCTAAACTAAAATATTTCGAAATATGTACTCAAAATGCTTGACATTCGTATCTTCTTACAATGTGAGAATGCTAATTGGAGAAAGTAATCGTCCTCTCTTTTATTATCTGGAGTGTGTATACAATCGACATGAGCACAGCTAGTTAGCAATTACCATATCACGTTTGTACGAATTAATTTTGATAACAGTGTTTAAAGATTTATTATTTACTACTCCTTGCTTCTGACTCATGTTCAGTCATGTCCTGTAGTATGTGAATCTAATTATATACTTAAGATGATACAGCATGGGTCGAGGTAGAATCACATTTTTATTCCCATATGATCTGAGGTATATAGAGCTAATTTTTTTTCTTTCATTTTATTGACTTTTACTAAAACAATATACCTGTACTTCTATAACGTGTAGAGTTCCTCACTCTACAAGTAACCTCGGCCTGAACTACCAGTGTCCATTGGTTTTTACCCCTCGACCGCTGATTGGTCACTATAGAATGAGTATATTCTCAAAAACTAAGCTAGAACCAAATTTGACCTTTGGTTAGGTTTGGCTTTTGTATTAAAATGAACGCCAGGAACTTAATGTACTTGTTAGCGACTTACCGTTGAGTTCAAACAACTAACAGGTAGACTCGAGCAGGGTTAAGTACCCTTTATTTCGCTCAAAATAAGATAAACAGTCGGCCCCTTTTTTCAGGCTTACAACAAAGCCTCCACTTGGACTTAACTTCAAAAATAAGAAATAAGACATAACTTAGAACTAATTAAAAGAGACTTAGCCAAAGCTAACACAAATCTAAGTCGTTGGCCCTTAATTTAAACTAACCGGCGAATATCAAAAGGCACTTAATTATATGACCGAACGTAACAGCGCTACGCAGGATTCCTAGCTCTCTCTCTCGAAGTCCTGGCTCCTGGATCATCGCTTATGTAAGTGACGTACGACCTAACTGGTCTTTACCGCTCTATTTCTGTGTTAAAAGGAAAAACGTAAGTAATGAATAAAAAACTGGCATAAAAGCCAGTGCAAAATAGCGTCCATTCTTGGCCGAGGCCAAAAATGGCGGACGGTGAGCCGGGCTAGGTTCAAAATTATGAAGATAGGATCTGTAAGACTTGACCTTACCCGCTCGGCTATGGATCGTCGCGTAAGATACTCACATTCCTTCAATGCGACTTCTAACTCATTTGCATTCAACGCCATTCTAAAATCTCACCCTGGTAGGTAGTTGTATGTTGAAACAAGAGTCGATAGGAAAGTACAATTAAATTAAAATAACTGCTATAAAATTTAAATATTTCTTACAAACTTAAAATTTTTTTGCACGTTTTAATATTTACGATGATTAATCTAAATTATTTTAACTTGCTTGCTTTGAACTTTATAATTGCAGCTAATGCATGCATTAGGTGAGGAAAAAATACTCAACAGGAGAGTAAATACTGAAAACAAACCGCAGAAAAGACGCTCTAGAATGCAAAACATTCCAAAACAGGTTTTTTTTTTTTTTTATATCTTTGATATTATCTTTTAGTATTATAAACGACGGCATTTCAGATCGGCATTTCAGAGTTCTTATTCCATATGCTTAAAAAATTCTTACTTTCTTTCTTCTTTCAAAACTGATGTTTTCCCGGAAATTTCCAGTTTCCTGCTTCAAGCGACTGAATCATAATTTACCGCCATGGTAGCGAAACGCATTTCTTTCTTAGAAAAACAAGACCAAAGAGACGATCAAGGAATAAGGCAAGTTACTGTAAAGAACTAACAGCCTGTAAAGTTATGAACCAGGGATTTGAAATAAGGAATCTTTTATCATGCCCGAGAGGGGGGAGGTTTTAACAAACTGGTATAGGGTTGCCAGCGTGATGGGGAAAAAATTCACATTCCTAGAGAAATTGTTTTAAGGTAATCTCATCGTACATTAGGTTCTCAGTGTGAGGCCGAATTTCTGTGCAAAGATATGTGAAGGATTAACATTGATGAGAAATGCAAAGATACGTGAACGATTAACAATGATGAGAAAAAATAGAATAAGTTTTTTGTTTTGAAGTAATATCAATTTTATTAAAAATATGGTTCATTAAAGAAACTGTGGCATTACTTGTTTGCAAAGTGATTCAGCATCAGAAATGTTTCATTAAATACGTTCTAAACTTTCGCAAATACCACATTTTTCTCAAATGTCATATAAATTTGACAATTTTGGACTTTTTACAATTATTTGTTATTTTTTATGATAATATTTGCATTATTTTTACATATATATCATTTTTGTTTTGCTTTTCTTTAAATTCTTTAAGAATACATACTATAGAAGGATTTTTTTTACTTATTACATGCTCCGCCCTTAGGCACTACACGGAAAGAGA